>NMRB01003745.1:11100-39609 GCA_002633025.1 Notospermus geniculatus | reverse complement strand
TGTGTACACACATCGTATCTCCATACACGTCGGTTATGCGTGGATCAAACAAAATGGCGACCTGACTCGTCTGCTACGGGGCAATTCTGGACTTTTCTGCTTATTTCTCGGTGATGAAGGATTACATACGGTTCAAAATAAATAGGGGAGGAGATCGTGATACACATCGTTGTGTAAAGGTGATATATTCTTCTGATTTTTTTGCATGCTCTCGTTATTTTGTACACAAAAATGCCGTTTGATGATGATGTATACATCGGCGATTATGCCCCAAACAAAAGTGTCGATTTCTCGAAAAAACGCGAATAATATGTAAATTCTACTATAAGAGACATACCGTAACTTGGCATTACATTACCCTTATTAGTGAAATTTCGTGCCAATTGGTGCTATATTAAGTGAATAAACCCGTGTGACAAAAAATGATGTGGCACGAAAATAACGTCACTTCGTGAACAATACAAGTCGATGCCATGTCACGATGGGAGCCTACACTACAACCATCTTAACTGCATGGTTCAGATTCTTTTTACCATTACAAGTCACTATTGCAGGGTTGAAATGTTACTTTTGTTGGGTTTAATGTTTAATGGCATTGATATTAATCATCATCATCAACATCTTTCTTGGTCATTCTTGTCATACCTGTTGGCTGAGTCATAGTGGTTATTGTTGATTGAGGTTGGTTGATTAATTAGGGACAAAATACCTTAATTACCAATTAGTTCCTTAATTTATACCCAGAATATCTGCTGATCAGCATTTTAGTCCTCCAATATTGTACCATACAAAATAGAGGGTGTAACCCCTAGCCCATTTAGGGCCAAGCTCATCATGAAAGGCCTGTCTCCATGATGATGACAATGGAATGGTACAGTATAAATGGCAATGCAATTGTTGATCATCACATACTAGGCCTAGGCCTGCATGTGCCTATACTAGGCCAAGGTCTATTTTAATGTTATTCAGTAATTATGTTTATCAGCACTTCTCTTCCAACTGTGGCGAGGAGGGTACCGTACATTCCAGAGACAGATCCCTCTTTGCCGTATGTCTTTTCCCTCTATAATCTATTCTTGTTGCACTATGCACAGGTTTGTATTTCCAGCCGATGTGAAATCTCATGTATTTTATAAGGCACAATAAACTTAATTCTAATTCTAATTCTAGTTCTATACTATACTAGTATGAATCAACATTTTGATCATAGTGGTGGTGGTGGTGGGTGGGGCTGTGGGTGGGGCGGGGTGGGGCCTAGATTATAACATCATGATACAGGCGCGTGTCCAGCATTTCCAGCAGAGAGGGGTCCAGGGGATGGATGGTCGTCAAGGGGGGAGCGCGAGGGGGGTGTCCCCCTTTTCCCAGCATCTCAGCCTTGAACGTCTTGACTGAGTGAACCTGGTCGCATCTGCCACACCCAACAACGGATACCTGATGGGTTTACTAATAACAACACTAGGCCTATAGTGGGTACTATCAGAGCAGGGATCCGATGTTTCGAGAACCCTTCACCTACTTGCCCCTCCCCCTGGTTATTTCATGATTTACTAGGGCTACTACCGTATAAGTATATGCTCACTTGAACATGTTGAAGTGATACGGGTAAAAAAATCTATGGCCTGCGCGAGCAGGGGGCCCGGATTCCCCTGCCCATGGACCCCCCTACTGTATCCAGGCTACGAGGCCTGGATACAGGCCTAGCCGACGCGCATGGA
The DNA here is from genome assembly GCA_002633025.1 of Notospermus geniculatus. Lineage (NCBI taxonomy): Eukaryota > Metazoa > Nemertea > Pilidiophora > Heteronemertea > Lineidae > Notospermus > Notospermus geniculatus. The sequence goes on along the minus strand of NMRB01003745.1, from coordinate 37,891 downwards.
TATGGATTATCATGATTATGTCATAGACAAAGCCAGTGTGCTGAGTAGTAAGCATTAGCTAAGTAGGCTATCAATCATTATTATTGGAAAAATTCGAGTGGAGTGGTCCATGAATTTGCTAAAATCTAAACACTTAAACACATCCGATTTCTACAACTGTGGCTTAGAAACTGACTTAGACCTTTAATGACAATAGTTGCCCACTCAGCCTCCACTTCAGGACCCAGATCATCAAGCTTGCAGTGAATGAAAAGACGGATTAAAATGCAGTTTACCATGTTTAACCCGGAAATAAGAATGATCATCCTCGCTTCCAGGAGTCCCTAGCTTCCCCCAGCGCCGCCGTGGTGCAGCGGCAAAGGCTGGAACTAGTCTAGTTCGATAACCATGTCAAATACCATGAATACGGGAAGACACAGCTACCAGGTGACAGGAGGAAGAATGTTGTTTCTGAACATGCAGAACTGAAAATAACCTGTATTCCTCGTCAAGTGTTGCCGATGATTGTGTTAGATATTTGACGGTAATGCCAATTAAGTGTTATATGTTACTTTTTGTGATATCTGGGCCTAACAACTGCTGTATCATCATCTCTGTCTCAGAAGAATCATCATCATGAATTCGCTAGTCTTCAAGTCTAGTCGCCAGAGGGCAGTGCATGTGCAGTGTGCATGCAGGCCTGCCGGTACACATGGTACATGCTAGTGTACATACATATGCATGAAATGTGCATAGCTAGTCCTGCTTGTAATTGTGTAGGCCCTACATGCTCTGTATGCATGGAGGAATTCGGCCTACCGGTAGGCCTATACTGACATCAGGAGGAGAAACAACGAGAAAACCACAGGCTCCCACAGCCGTCGTCAGTAGGCCTACCGGTATAACACTAGCCAATTCCTCCAATAGAGGAAGTGCAGCGACGATTGTGACGTCACTGCCGCGACGAGAAGCCGCCATGTTGGACGTCACGTCCAACGTATTCGTAGCTTCAAATGATGTCCAACATGGCTGATGACGTCAATGATGACGTCACGTGAAGTTCCTCAAATGCATTGGCTGCTGGTGGGCAAAACGCGCAACGTCATCATGGCGGACACTGTCGGAGTTACGTCGTGAAAACGATCTATAGGCCCTAAATGGTGTGAGTGTGTTTTGTGTGACATCAACATCAATAATAAATTCGTCCTCACCTACACGAAACACACACGCACATAGGCCTACGACACATCATCCAGGCCTCTCCATTAGCCTACATGTTCCTTAGGCCGTTAAGGGTGTAGCCTATCCCAAATTAGCAAAAAAGAAAACATGCCCAAATTAGCAAAAATAAAAAAGACCCCCTGAAGCATTTTTTGCACGACTAAATGCGCCAATTTGCTCTCATGGCTTAGAAAAATCTTCAATGGTGTCGAAATTTAGACAAAAGGTGCCCAAATTAGGCTGAAAAGTCAATGCCCAAAATAGGCCTAAAAATACAGGGTATAAAGGATTCTGTGCAATGGAGAGGCCTGCTGCCGCGAGTCATGACATTGACTTATTTTATGCAAATGCATGACATCACTATTAAATGGCCCAGCTCAGTTCACTGGTGGTTTGTAATTCTACTAAAATTTTTCTTTTCAGGTTCATGTGTATCGAATGGAGCCATGTCGGCTACTAATACGTTAGAGAAGGCTCCAGTGGTACCAAATTGTGATGCCAGGGTCTTTGAATCAAGAGAAGATGCCTCAGTGTTCTCTCCCAGAAAAGTATCAGAGGACAACTTGCTGGATCTGAATTCCAAGGTCTCGTCAATTCCAAGTGATACTACTGATAATATGGATCCCTCTTTGCCAATGATGACGCTGCCCTTAGCCGGTCAACAGACATGTTGCTGGGGAGAGTTAGATGTAGACAGTACTGTGGAGGCCACAGTCGGCAATTGGGAAAATGTAAAACATCTGAAAGATTCGTATGCGGAATCACCAGATATATGCTCTGGTTCCTCTGTTTGTGAAACAAGGAGTTGTGATCATCTTAAGACAGATATTGAGAAACAGATTCACTGTTTGGCCATGGAGGATGATGGTGCTGTAGCTGGTAGTTCTGTTCACTATATCGGTGGGTCTAGGTCTTGTCCTTTCCTTTGTGATAATGATTTGAAACAAAGAGAGGAAGAGATGAGACGAATGTCACCAAGGTGTAGTCATGAAAATAATACTCCAGATTTCTCTGCGCTTGGCGATCTTCAATTCAAAGAATCAAACCCAAAGTGTTTGAAAACTGCTTTGCTTGAAAAAGAATGTTCTGAACAAAACCTGGGTGGTGTGGGGGAATCAGATGTGAGCATTGACTCATTGTTTGAATCTAGTCATTTGCTTCAGGAACATGTGATTCTTTTGGATCTCAATAAAGACTTGTCTTCAGTTGATGCTGATGATGACAGTTCTTCCAGTAATGTAAGTTGTGGAAAGCAGATACATGTACCGAATATTGATTCTAAAAAGGAGCGTGCTCTGCCAAAATTGATCGACTCCAAATCGCAGTCGGCCAGAGCCAAGATGATTCCACGTCGTCGGAATAGCAATGATGATAATGAGTGGAAGTACGTCAGCTCGCCAAATAATCATGATCATGAGATGAGGACTGTGGAAAATATTGCTGGGAGTCCAAAAGTTAGCACTCATTGTAGCTTATGTGAAGGACTTGAACTTGAAAAGAATGATATCCCACCCAACTGTGATGTTAATGTCAATGGTGCTCAGTCTAATGGTATTCTCAATTCCTGTACTTTCGCTTCCTTGTCTTCTTTAGTCAGTGCTAATACGGACAGTGCTAATAGCTACACCAGGGAAATGTTGAGAAAAGCAGCACTCCTTGAGGCAATGGATGATGACCAGTTCCTGGACCTGTCGTTTTATAAACCAGTGGTGCCTTTAGACAATCCTATACTCTATAATACTTACGACAGCAGTTGTTCCATATCATTAGGTGATTTACCAATTGAACTTGTCCAGAAGATACTCTCGTACTTCACTCCTCAGACTTTATGCCAGTCTGTGGCACCTGTTTGTAAACGGTGGTATCAACTTGCGTATGATCCTGTGCTCTGGAAACAACTCATATTCAATGACAATGTCCAATCGATAACTTCTTTCACTTTATGCCGCGTCATCAGCCGAGCACCGTATTTGCGTCATCTAAGTCTCCCCGGACGAACAAAGTTGACGATTGCAGAAGTGGCCACCTTTTCTCAGTATTGCACACATCTCAGATCACTCGACTTGGGATTCTGTCACAGTGTCAATTTCAATATTCTTGAATTGATTGTCTTGAACTGTCAACTGCTGGAGGAGCTGAACTTGGAAGGCTGCAGCCAGATTGACCACAAGTGTATAAAGCTTCTGGTGAATCTCTCGAAAATGAAACAGCTGAATCTGTCACACTGCACGTTACTGTCAGATGAGAGTATTATACTTATAGCCAGTACTCTTCGATGCTTACACTCCCTCAACATCGATGGTATATCATGGATCTATGACGAGTGAGTACAAAGTATTTATTTGTGATTCAGGAAATTCTAATACTGGTAGGTGGTACATCTAGCTCTGGATGTGTAGTCAGATAAAACATCGAGTTCATCAGATTGAGGAGTCTTCGTGCAGTCTTGACTAGGTTAAATTCCTCATCCCAGGCAGCATATACCTGGTATTGGTAATGTAATGTTTCAACAATGCACGAGGCTGATGGAGTCGTGTCTTCCTATCATTATCAAAACAACCTAATGTATATGAAACCAATACTTTGTGGTTCTTTCTTTCAGGTCCGTCCGCCATCTTGTCCACCATCAGAAGTCGTCACTGTTGGCACTTGAACTAGATGGTGCCGAGTTGACTAATGCCAGTTTTGAATCCTTGTCAGAATGCTCAAAGCTTGCCAAAATAAGTGTTTCCTTTGCTGAGTTGCTTACTGATACAACACTCCAATATCTCTTGGTGAGTGTTTAGATCCTAAGTTTTGGGTGAAGTTGTTATCTGTTGATGTGACTCAATCCTTCCTCTACAAATACCCAGCTAAACAAAACATGTACCCATTGCTTCATGATGTATGTCAAAAATCTTTTATATCGTTGAGTACTGAATATCCATCCAGGCTATCCATGTCAATATCATTGTTTCAGAAACTCAAAGGTTTGAGGCATCTTCGTCTCCGCAAAGGTTCAGAGTTCACAACCCATGGTTTAAAATCCCTATTTGAAACAGATGTCCTCAAGAACCTGACGCTACTGGACCTGACTGAGTGCACATTCTTAGATGATGCGGGTGTTTTGGCTCTGGCTCAATGGTAAGTTTTCTTCCATCACTCCATGCCATAATTGTTTAATACCCTTGTGACTTGTTGTGCACAAGTCGCAAATGCATTGATCACCTGTTACTAGCTACAAGAACAAGGTACAGAATAGCTTGTCACGTTGTGTCTTGACAAGGGCAAGTAAGGCCCCATCCAATGGCTTTGGCTCTAAATTGACTGCAAATTATCTTAACAAATTTATGTCCATTACAGTTGTGGGAAATCTCTGAGCCACCTGGCTCTTGGCTGGTGCTGGAATATTACTGATATTGGTCTGATTTCAATTGTTGATCACTGCAGGTAAGCAAATTTTAAGACTTTTGCAGTTTTCATGTTTACCGAACTGGACCCATGTTCCCGAAGCCGTCGTAAGGTTAAGGATGTTGTTACGCTATGCATTTTCCCAGTTTTAACGACATCGTTAACCTAACGACGGCTTCGGGAACATCCTTGTAGGTGGTATGACTGTGTCAGTGGAAGGTACATGATGTGTGTCCTACTTGCAGTAATCTGAGCTACCTGGATCTTCTTGGTCTTGACAAGATCACTGGAGTGTGTTTGGATCGAATCATTGAAGAAATGCCAAAGTTACGTTTCCTGGATTTAAGTAACTGTAATCGAGTAAGTACTGGGACACATATGCCAGTGCCTTAAATGAGGAATCCTTAAAATGCAATGTCAACCACAAGAATATTTTGCAGCGAGTCTTCTTTCTTAACTCTTTCTTAACATGAATCAACGGCAAGAGTTGCTCTCATGAATATATGACTTTAAGTGTGATGGCATCCACAAACTTGCATTCGTCAGCAATCCATCTTTTGTTCTCCCTCCCATTTCAGATTATGGATGACCTAATTGTGGAAGTCGTGAGGCAGAAGCCTGATCTTGTTGTCATCAACTACTATGGGGAGCAGTTTTCTGCCAGTGAACCTTCGACAAACAATTATTTTTGATGTTCTCTACCTTCATTGGAAAACTTCTCGGAGCCTTATGGAACATTACACTTTGCTGTCACTCCATGTGATGTTCCATAAGGCTTCCAGAACTTTTCCACTTCCAGACACATGTATGTGCATGTACATAAAGTCAGGCCGTGTCCTTGTCTGCCCTACCAGTATTNAGTTGTGTCGTCTTTATCGAGAAATTTGCCGAAGATCGATGCCGCCGGGCGGGAATGATCTCGCCATTGACGGGGCAGTCGTGCGCAAAGCAGCATCACAAAAGCTTTAGACGTTGTGGCCAGACCCTCGGTCTTTCAACCGAGGGTCTGGCTGCGCGAGACTATTGTTACGCAAAAACGATTCCCTAGATTCGCATCGGCGGCTGGGTGACCGAGACTATCCAGTGTCGTCTGGTTTCTAATCGCACCGCTAGGGAGTGCTAATGTGACGGACGGTTCGTAAGTTTTCTCCGAATTTATCGGATTTGCACGCGAATCTCTTTATATTTGGTAATAAATTGTTGTAGTGCACAAAGCCTTATAGCAAAAGAACAGGTCTAACACTATATTGTTTTATGTTTTCAGTTCTACTCTTGAATATTCTTTGCCGAACTGAAATTTTAAAAAGGTCTGACCGCTTTTAGTTCTTCGTTCCGCCGCCAGAAGTCGTGGCGCCAAGTTCAACTGCTGCTCCAAAGGCTACTAAAAATTGAAACAGAAGGACTGAATTATGATGAGGCATCAAGAACCAGAACTCAGTGCCGATGAATTCAAAAACAAACTCTATTCCAAGCTAAAAGAAAAGGGTCATGTCGATGCATTGAAGGTGTGTGCCTACGACGCGCTAGGCCTCGCGCCTATAGGCCTAGGCCTAAAGCTAAGATCATTCATTTCGTTGCACTTAGTTGATTGAGATTGAGAACAACGACGTCTCTCAGGCCAAACGCAGTCAAAGCACAGTGTCACGTCAGTGTTGGTGAGGCCAGCGCTCATGCTTTCTCCTGTAGCTAGGCCTACATCGACGACGTCATTGACATACGTCGTAGCCATGGTAGCACGTCCGTTGTTTTTGTGAACTTTTCAAGTCAAACTTTTAGGTTTCCAAAGCAGGTATTCCGTTGAGCAGTTTAACTGGCAGTTATAGATTCCCAAGATTTTGTAACCCTCATGATCCCAAGGCTCTGAGCTATCCAGCTATGTTAAGTGGGTGGGAGCGAGCAGGGACCAAACAACACTAACGAGTTAAAAATGGCATAGGTTGTCACATTTTCCATAGTGTAGTCTATGGATCTATAGTAGGGGCCTAGCCCTTCTCTCTTATATATATATAATGAAAAATGAAAAAAAGCCTCATTCATTTTCTGGATCATGAGGATGGTAATCTAATACTTTCATTCCCTCGGTCTTTTTTTGGTCAAGTGCTGGCCTAAACCGACAGACAACATCTCACAATATTAAATCTTTTAGGTCAATCAGAACACCCATTCCCCCAAAAATCCGCCTTGAATGAGGAACTTTGGAGCCGTCAGAGGCCGCTATGAGTTAGCGGTCCAAGAACGTCATGAAATTTGACGTCACAGGGCAGAAATGCATGCCACAACGTCGTCCATAATGACGTGGGCGCCGTGGCTCACGCACTTGACGTCAAATTTTGCGACGTTCTAGGACCGGTAACAGGCGGCCTCTTACGGTCACCGATGGCAGAAAAGTTCCCCATTAGTCTACTGGGTTGGCACTATGTTATTGTGATTCCGCATAACACTGATCTTTCAATTTTTCCCTTCTAATAGGCACAACTGCGATGTAGACTTGTTGAGGAATTACAAAAAACCCGCATCAGTCTACCATTGCAACCAAAGTATGCTGGTGATGAAGAGCCCCTCTTGTTCCGAGCTGCCAACAGCCTGGTTGCTGATCATTTGCGAAGATGCAACTTTGAATATGCCCTCAGTGTTTTCCTTCCTGAGAGTGGCACAGCTCATGATAAGATATTCCCAATCAGGGACCTGCTGCAGTTACTCCACATCAGTCCACAGTCAAATATCTTTACAAGAGACTGGTAAGTCTGACTTTCTCTTTGTGGCAAGGACTTGCAGAATGTAAGAGCTCTGGGTAGCAATACATCAGGTCTGAAGGGATGAAAGACAATTAATTGCATCATTACTTTCCACCCTATTTTTGACCTTGAAGATTTTTGACCGTAAAGAACTTTCTCAGAATTCGCTGACGTTGTAAAGTCTGCGTTTGTCTACCAACACTGTTCTGCTTTTCAGACTGAAAGAATTCCAGATTATAACAAGAAAGGCTTCTTGTGGCAAGTTTTGAGTGAAATTGCCAATGAGCATGCATATACTGACAGAGATCATGGAGCCCAGACTGACACCATTCCTTTGCACCCTATCTCATCACTTGGTAAGATTTTTGTCTGAATAGCCTGTTTTGTCTCTTTTCATAAATAGGCTCTTTGTACTGAGACGAGACCAACTAAAGCAAGGTTCTGTTTTTCATTGTAGATGACAAGTTGACAGAGGTAGATAAGCTGTATTCAGCCAAGAAGGAAGAGGTCCATCACAGTGGCCGGCTGGCTGTGGAGGAACGGATTTTATCTTATCAGAAACAACTGGAGGACAGGTCCAATGCACATATCAAGATGGAGGTATGACAGAAATTTTGAAACAGTATACCATGCATAGGTTGTTCCATTTTGATACTGTGCTCAGTCTCATTTTCTTTCTGGAAGAAGTACTCATACAGTGGTGTTGAACATTTCGTTTCATCTGTGTTCCAGATCTCGCGGTTCAGAGAGAATGAACTGGCTCGAATGAGAGTTGAGGAGAGGGAGAAGTGTCGTAAAGAGTTGGAGGATCTCCGAAGAGAGGTATGTGAGCAGAGCTCATGGAACTAATTATGTCAACCATGGGGAGGTCCCTAGTGTGCTGAAGTTTGCCTCAGTTTTTTGCTTGCACTCCTTTGCACATTGTCAAGTCTCCCTGTACATTGAAGATAGAGGAAATGTCTACTCTTTCTTGTGCCGTGGTCATTGTGCCGTGCACCATGTCATTCCTTTGTCTCTCTATCATGTCTATCGCAGATGGAACGCACATATCAAGCTAAGCTCAGCAGTCTTGTGGAGCGGGAGAGAAACGCCATCGAACGCCTCCAGAAACAACAGGAGGGGCAAGAAAAAGAGGTTTATGTCCAACGACAGAGCATTTTGGAGGAAATTGAGACGATTCGCCAACGAGATACTCAAATCAAGAAAGAGATGCAAGTTAATGAGAGGTACATATGCTTTGTCTTATTGATATTCGATGAATATGTCAGTGTCATGAAGTTGGATTTGCTCCATTCACCTGGGGTCATTTTTACTTTGCCCTATCTGAAAAGATGGAAACCCCAATGATACATGTGCTTCTAACTCTAAAAGTCGCAGGAATTCATCCACAGTGATTTTTTTTCCAGAGAGAGAAGGCTGAATGAAGACAGAAACCGCGCAACGGAGGACCTGCTCAGGAAACGAGAGATTAGTGTGAAAAAAATGGAAGACAACTTTGAGAAGAAACTTGAAGAACAGATGACCAGGTATTCTTCATCATTTTCAGCTTTTCACTATCAAATGTAATTTCCAAAAACACTGAGCATTGTATACCTGTGACATTTATTTGTTTTGATGCTCACACTTACAGGTTCAGATTGGAACAGGAGGCAAAGTATGTGCAAAGGTTGAAGGAACTTGAGATTCGTGAGGCCAGAAATCAAGGTGTGTCTCCAGGTTTACTGCATACATATATTAATGTAAATGAAACTGTGTGTTAAACAACAATGAATGTTCTTCTTTTGTTTTGATGGAACAAAGTTTTCTATGAGTGTCTTGAATCAGTACCTTTGCTGCTTTTCTCAGTAGGAGTGAACTTTTGCATGTGAAATATCCACTCGATATTAAATATTGTTTTCTCTGTGTTGTTACAATGGCAGCTATTCTTGAGTCTCGTCCTGCATGGAGAGGGCATGGTATGTTTGCATGGCTGTTGTGTTGTGATGCGATGTGGTGCTTTCGGTGGTATTTGGTGGTGTGTGCACTGTCAGATTAGGGTGTATCTGCTTTTGCTGCTCGTCCATTATTAGAGAAGATAGTAATATACTGGTACTGATGGCCAAGTCATGCTAGGTCGTTCTGCTACTGCCTGGTGTATGGTATAAAATTCAGCTGTTTTCTGTTTTACTGCACTTGAGGGTTTCCAACACATTTCTCTGTATATTATGGCAGCAGTTGAGGTTGATTTCTATCTTTTTTTGTCACTTTCCAGAGGATTTGAAAATTGTCAGTGCTGAAAAGGCATCTTTGAAAGAAATGCGTGAGGAGCTGAGGGAGAAGAGGATGCAGGTGAACGAGTTAGAGGTGAGAAATTAAAATGATGGCTATTTTACCGCTTCCTGAAAATGGTGGTGATGGTACTGATAACAATGTATGTTGATAACCATGTAGATCAGGCCCCGTATTCATAAAACTACCTAAGTCTAAGTATAACACTTATCCTTTGTTCAACACAAAAGATAAGTATCATACTTAGACTTAAGTAGCTTTATGAATACGGGGCCAGAACCCTGTCATGTTCATGTTACTAATGCATTTAGACATAGTACTGCTTTAACAAATATACACATGTACAGCTTATTATGAGTAGTGTAGATATGATTATTCAGTGTGTCCAACGAGAGATATGTGACCCTCCACCCCAAAACCAGTCAGAAGTCGCATGGAAAATGAGCCTAGATGTACTGAGATGACAGTGGAGCGACTTCCGAATGGTTTTGTGGTGGAGGGTCACATATCTTCATTACATGAATGGTGTGAACATGAATTCTGTGTTCTGATCTGACATCACGTCAGACCTAACTTTCGTCCATGTTTATTCTCAATGCAGAACTCGTGTTATTAGTTGCTTGCTCTAACCAAAAAGCTTGTTAGTTTAGCTGTTGCTTTCTTGTAGAACCAATATCAGCAGGCCAAAATAGAGATCATTTCTTTGGGTAAACAGAGTGAGATACTTCATGAGAAGGTGCGAGAGGTAAGTAATTGATGGAGTTGTGTTGCCATACCTGAGACCTCTTGATCAGCTTCATTCAGCAAGGCCTATTTTGATACATGTATATGTTTTTCAATACTCAATGATGAGTCAAGATGATTTGTGAAGGTTGACATTGATTTCAGTTGATGTAATCTTAAAACTCTCTTCAACAGATGGTCGACTATAAATACATCAAGGAAGAGAATGCTGTGCTCAAGAAGGAGCTGGAGACAGTCAAATCGTAAGTTGGAGTATTACTGGGCTGTGATGTGTTTTCAGGTGGTTATGGGTGATTTTATCTCTGGGCAAAACCATGGATGATTGGTTATTAGGGATTTCATCTTGCCCATGTGTATTATTGCAGAGTGTACTAACGGTTGTAGAGAGATCTTTGTCAGAAATAGCAAAAATGCCCTTCATATTTCTACCTTTCTTGCCAAAGAAGAGGAGCCCTCATAATTATGACTGACAGTTTGTGTGCACCGTTGATTTTTCGTTTGTTCTGTAGTCTCCTTCTCACTTGCAGGCATTTTCCTGATGGGTATGAACTTTAGCAGATAACATGCATGATACTGTACTCACTTGTAGTTGTAGCATGGTCTGGTGCTTGTATTAAGTGAAAAGTAGGAATCCATGTGACTCCTGACAGTCACATTGCTGTGGCATTATGACTATGATATGAAACCTACGGCAAAGTGCTTTCTGATTCAACACTTTCAGTTCCATTCCTGATTATAGAAATAGTAGAACAATTTTAAGCCGACTTAGAACCTCTCTTCGGAAGACCACTTGCATCCATGCTTTCATCACACTGATAGCTCATTTAAAAAAAGCTTTGCTTTGGCTTGGTGCATGACTTGTAAATACTCAGATGACACTGATGATTGAACTCACAGTACATGGTAGACAGAATTTTGTGCATGCGTGGTTATGAATCTGATGTGAAAGGTTGATTTAACTTAAATCGGTTTATATTTTGTACATCGTGTCTTTCCATCTCTGAATCCATGGACAGTCATGGCTGTAGAGTCATTGGCTTATGTTTCTCTAAGGTTCGAAAAATGTGTTCTATATTGTGGTGGGCCTACTGGACAGCCATTCACTGTGGTATTGTTGACTCTCTTTCAGGAGGTTAGCTGAAGTAAACTTTGACAATGAAAGAGAGAGAAGAAGTAAGTTTACCATTTTGGATTTCCGCATACATGTGCAGTTTATTGTCTGGAAATGGACAACCCGATGATAGGGATATCCAATTTCTTGGAAATGAAACCACTTATGTAAGGGACAGGAATACGCCTGATTAACAATGCTTTCTATCTATATACATGTACAATGCATTACCATCTTCCAAAACTTTAGAGGAGTCCTCCTGGGAGAGGTTCTCCGGTATACATGTATGGGAAATCCAATCAATGTGGAATAACATCAATCTTCTTCACTCTGTTGTTCTTCAGAACAAGAAGATCTCATGCGGGAGATGGTTGATCGTAGTGGTAAGCCGACACCAGAATCTTTACTGATGCGTCAGGAGGCAGAAAAAGCACGGGATACCGTCAAGCAGGAGAAGATGATGGCAGAATATCTGCAGCGGGAGATGGAACAGAGGCTGCAGCAGGAGGTTGGAAACAGCAAGCAGCTGCTGAAGAGGCTGGAGGAGCAGGGTATGCAGCAACGCGAGATGAATCGTGAGATAAGGGATCTTCGTCATCAGTTGATCCAGACTCAGCTAGGTGAGTTTTTATGCACTATTTTTAACAGGGTCATTGGCAGTTAGACCTACAGGCTTTTACCTGAACTGTGGATTGTCCACTTAAATGAAAAGTTTCATGATCATGTCGTCTTCCTACAGCAAGAATGCTGGGTAAAGCTAAAGTGTGTTGTTTAACACCATGTCTCTTCTTCTTCCATTCATGTTTGCCTTCCTTTTCAGCATTGAATAATACTGCAAGGAACCCACGCTCAGCCAGAGAGAGGTAAGTGAAGCACACATCTGTTTTATCCCTGTCCCACCCTAGGTTAGTTTCTTGTTCACTCCACTGCAGAACTTGCCGCATAATGTGAAAGTAGAGATGTGACCCTCCTACATTCCCAAGAACTAGGTGTGCCCTATAGCAATACATAGGCCAGAAAGAGAAAGGTGGTTTTGGCCTCGCGTCACCCTTCTCTATTGTGTGTATCGATAGTTTTATTTTTGGTGCCTTTCTTTTCAGAGCAATGTCACAATCAGAGGATGAAAGTGACATGTCATACAATGACCGCCCGACCTCTCCTGATGATTACTATGACACAACATTAGGGAAGAGTTCACCGGAGCCTGAGCTCATGCTTCTTGGTGAGAAGTTCAGGCACCGAGGAGGTCGAACGATGGATGACACAGTGGATGATAGTTTCATCCAAAGCATGAAGAATCGACTGAAGGATTTGGAGAAGGAAGCTGAGGTGAATATGGTTGGAAAAAATATACGCGGTCATTGGGCGGAATGAGTTAACTTAGAATCATAACTTGATATTGAGGCCAAGGGTCCCGAGTTTAAACCCTTCCAAACTGAGATCCATCTCCAATCCAATGGATTACTGTAGTGTTCTCAAGGCGACTATCACTCACGTGGTTGACTGCTGGTGTGTGACAAACCTAAAATAGGAATAAATAGCATTTCATCCAACTTAACTTAGAGCAGCATTTCTGGATACTAATGAATTCCATTCCAGGGAGAAGCTGAAAAACAGTTATTCATGGCACACTAACCAATTATGACAGATTTCTCTTAACCAAGTTGGAAGGACGTCAAACAACCAATATGGAATGGAATAAAGTGACAGCTTGTGAGGGTGTAATGGAGTGATAATTACCACAGACTACACATCCTTTTGTCAAATGTTTCAAATTGATTGAACCACAAATATCAAGAAGAATTTCTTGAGGGATCTCAGCAAGGCACCGTTCTTTCCACGTCACCGGTTTCTTTACGATGTCTGAGATTACTTGATTCAATCGTACGCAGACACAGCGAGCTCTGAGCAACGTCCCACCTGCCACATACTGGAGGATAAGGGAGAGTACTTCATTGGGAAGGTCCAAAAGTTCCATTATTCATCTGTTCAACCCATGGCAAGATACAATATTATAATAAGGTACACTGAAAATAAAGAGAGAGGGATTAAATATGCTGAGTGAAGAAGACTGAGTACAGAAGCATAGAAATCAAATAGGAAATGTTTCACATTCAAGGGAGGGGGGACATTCTGATTGACACCCAGCTAGCAAGCAAGGCATGGCAGGCATAGGCCTAGGCCTAGACAGACCCACTCAGAATCAGATTCAGAACATGCAGAAGACTGACTCTGACATCTATTCACTACTGCAGGGCAAGGCTGCTAGGCCTAGCCCCTAGCCTATCACTCACTAGTAGGAGACAGGACATATACAGAAACAGGCCTTTTTTTGGAGAATGACACAGCACAGCACAGCTGACTGCTGACATGCCTGTCAGGGATATGTGTCGCTTATTAGTCTCGCTTCACCAGCCTCTCTCTCTTACAGGAGAGAGTCTGGTAGAACAGACTACAAAATCTTGTTACCGCCAGGTGGCGAGTGTCCAGCTCAGATGGACACTCGCCACCTGGCGGTAACAAGATTTTGTAGTCTGTTCTACCAGACTCTCTCCTGTAAGAGAGAGAGGCTGGTGAAGCGAGACTAGTCGCTTATGCAAAAAACAACATTGTTTATGCTAGCCACCTAGCGGAGGATCGTGGTACCAATCTGTTGTCAGTGGCGCAAGCGACACATTTGCTCTGGCTTGTACAAAACTCACAAAACCGATGACGAAAATGCGCAATAAAATCGATTCATGACCTGAATTCTTCGCTTTGAGTCACAGACAATTTCACCATGGGACAGAAAAGCTGTGTTTTATTCTGTATACTCATATTTAGCAACAGAGCCATCGCCCTGGGACCCATTATCCCAGTCGTGGTGGCTGCTGCGTCGTCCGCGATGTTGGTCGGATGGGGTGCTCTGAAGTGTAAACTTTATGAATGTTGCACGCCTGACTCAGACTGGGTGAAACCTAATATCTCAGGTAAGAATTCATGATAGGAGCAGCCGAAACTAAAGGTTGCACATGGATCCTCCAGTATGTTTTCAATTCATTTACAGGGTTCTCATTTGGAAAATTGCCTTAGCACACAAAAAATGCTTCTGTCACTGAACTTAGCATATTTTCTGAGCTTCTCTCAATATTAGTAGCATAAAAATGTGCTTTGACTCTTGAACTTAGCACACAAAACGTGCTTATCCCACGTTAACTAAGGCGTATTTCTAGCTTCCCTAAATGTACAGATGTGCGCCATCGACATTGGGTGAGCTCTTACTATTGTCAGGTCACTGGTGAAGTTTAGTAAACACCACTGAGTTTTGCATTGAGCATGAGCTTCTGCCATCTTCAACCATCAAGGGTTAATTCGTCCTACGTAGCCTATCACACAAAGGCGAAGTGACTCTGGGCCTTTGAAAATATTATAGACCTGTTTCATCCAGCTCTCCACAAGTCAGAGCAGTAGCAGACGACATTCTCATCAAACCTCAAACCTCCGTCAGACATCAAAAGGATGCCGCGTGCCATTAGTGTTTATGACCCGTCAATCATTCAATTCCACGAAGGCCGTTGGCACTGACGACCGTCTGACTCATGGAACTTGCTGAATGTTTGATAAGACACCTGTAGGTCAACATACAATGAATCACCACCAAGTTGAGGTGAGATGGAGCTCAGCCTGGGAAGTATGCTGATGCGCAAAGGACTGCGTAGTTCACCGCTCTGAAGCAAGCATGGTTGGGCGTAATTCAGCAGATTCAGTGCAATGATTTTGGGTTGCGCTCAGCAAAAGGAAGCAGGCGCACAGAAGTGCTTCTGCTCTGATTAAAAGGTGCAGAAATGACGTTTTTGATAATTAAATAAGCATAATTTTTGTGCTTTAAAGGGAAGGCAGAGATGGCGTGAAATCGGCATCTATGGCGTATATACGCTAAAAAATAGCGCGAGTGGGAACTCTGCATTTAACTAGGCCTACCTCGTCCTTATATTATTGGAGGAATTAGCAGGCCTTGCCGTTTCACGTTTGACGGGCGCGATTTTGCATGCACCTCGCAAACAATAGATTTCTATTGTTTGCCAGGTGCATGCAAAATCGCGCCCGTCAAACGGCAAGGCCTGAATTAGGCCTCCTAGAGGGCTACCGGTAGGCCTACCCCTAGCTATGCAAAGTAGCAGGGATGATATTTTTCCTGATTTATCAGGAATTCCTGATTTTTTGTCTGCGAAATATGCGTACCTGATTTAATAAGGTTAAAAAGTAACATAATACAGCTTAACTCTCGGTTTTCCTGATTTTTAAACTCAGGCCAGTCTCATCACTGAAGTAGGCTACCCGTATAATTCCTCCAAGGGCCTAAGATCATAATTTCTTCATGAATAGCCTACTCACACTGTGCCTACTACTGTCTATTTTTCCATTTCAATGTATCATTTCAGCCTTAAAGGTGGATCTTTCTCAACATTTGCATGGCCAACACTTAGTCATTGAACCTCTTGTGAGGGCATTGCGGGTAAGAAGTCTGGTGGTAGGCCCAGGCCTATGACCTAGTTAGATGAGTGTCTAGTGTAGTGATGAACTGGGGGAATAATGGCTTCTAGCTGTCTAGGTGAAATATCTTTTTAATGGAAGTTTAACACTAATGAAGGAATAAACAATATTGTTCATGAGCCTGAATCTTCAAGTCATTTTCTAAAATTCAGGAAGTCCTGTCAGTTAATGTTGTTTGCCTATTTTCAGGGACACTCACTCAATCCCAACCCCAGCAAAGCCCTTGCTATCTCACTTCATGGATGGACTGGTGGAGGAAAGAATTTTGTTTCACAGATAATTGCAAAGCACCTGTTCAAGCGAGGCACTGAGAGCAAATATCATCATCTGTTTGTGTCCACACTCCATTTCCCCCACAGAAGTAAAATAGAGACTTATAAGGTAATGTAAAGTTAAGTTGTATCACTTGCTTTCAATAAAATTTGCAGAGATAATTTCTGCTTCTCAAAGACTTGGAAGGCTTTCTTACCTTGCCAGCCTTTTCCTAATTCTTGGGGATGGGCTTTTACAAAGTTTACTTCCTTCTGGCAACCCCCCTGGTGACATTATTGAATATCTTTTCAGGATCAGTTGCGGGACTGGATAAAAGGGAATGTGTCAGCTTGTCCACATTCGTTATTTATCTTTGATGAAATGGATAAAATGATGCATGGTCTGATAGATACGATCAAACCTTATTTAGATCATTATCCAGAGATAAATGGAGTCAGTTATAATAAAGCCATTTTCATATTAATTAGGTAAGCTGAGAACGAATTTCATTTGCACACCAAGTCACTAGGCTGGACAGTTTTGACTTCTGTGTACCAGCACAATGTGTCAATGTGCCAGCTCTCACTGTTGGTGGTATATTGATTTTGGTATTTTCCCATTTCAGCAATACTGCTGGCGGTAAAATCACTCAAAAGACATTAGAACACTGGAAAGCAGGACATAAAAGAGAAGACATCAATTTTAAAGAGATGGAGGAAGTCATAACTGTTGGAGCCTTCAATGAAAAAGGTAGGTTAGATGTGTCTGCAAGTCTTTAATTGATCATGTACAGCTGGATTGACTGGTAGGAATGAAGAACTTGGCCATGCAGTACCGGTAGTCTTAATTCTTCCCTTTTGTTCCAGGAGGATTATGGCACAGCAGTCTAATTGACAAAAATCTCATCAATGCCTTCATCCCTTTCTTGCCCATGGAGCGAAAGCATGTGAAAATGTGTATAAAGGATCAACTTGATTTGAAAGGTCATCCTGTCACTGAGGAGGTAGTCAATGAAGTTGCGAATGAACTGACTTATTTTCCAAAAGACCTCAAGCTGTATTCAACATCCGGCTGCAAACGTATTGCTGAGAAAGTTGACTTGATAATGGATTGATAGTCATCATGTTTTATGCCTTGAGTGATGATCCCTTGTTGTGATTTTGACACATCATTGCTTGCAACACACCGTTGCCAGCACACCAGAGTACTTAACACTGTCAATTAGCACTTTAGGGGCCTAGCTCTTTGTTTTGACAAATAATTGTAACCTCCATCACTAACATGGGAATGGTGGATCACTATATATGTGCTAAATCTGCTCAGCAGTGACATCATGTCAGATTGTCTTCCTCTCTACTAACTAGTTCGCCCTGGTTTCAAATTGTTTTTGACAACATTCCATTGTTAACTCCAAACCACAGCTTTTTATCCAGTATCATTTTAATCATTCAGGTTCTTCCTATATCAGAATACCAACAAATGATAAATGCAGTCATTGCCGAAGTATGTCCATGAAGAGATTATTTTGTTGATAAGAATGATTGTTGAATAAAAATGTGTAAAATCCTCGCTTAACTGTCTGTTGTTGTCATACTTAAATCATGATGAAGTTACTAATGTTACCGTAATCCAGAAATGTGCTATCGGATTGTTCAGTTGTTAGTAGGCTTTGGTAGAGTTTAAGTTGGTTCAGTTTTAGGCCCAGTATAAGCTGTCTGGGTATTTCACTAAGTAGGCAGGTGTGGATTCGGTGGGGGGTGGGGGTGTGGGGGGTGGGGGTGCACCCCCTTTTTGGCCCACAAATCTGTAAAATTGACCGTGAAATTCTGTAATTTGGAGCAAATCATTGAAATTCAATGCAGATTTCAATGTTTCTATCACAGTGCACCCCCTCTTTTCCGAAATGTCACCGACTGACGTTTAGGTTAACACTCTCCTCATAGGTGCCACCACCATAGTAAAAGGCTGCTCCAAAATTGTTTGCCTGGTGGTGGATTACACACCGTCGCACATTGTCTAGTCAGGGGCCTCGTGAATGAAATATCAGCGAGCTGGTTTCATACCCACCAAGACTTTAAGGGTGTTAGGGTTGGAACCCTTACCCTCATGAGGGTTCACCAGGCATGGATCCAGGGGGCATATGCCCCCCCCCCCCCATTTTTGGCAGAGCAATGATTTTTTAACAAAATATTTAATCAGATAAAAATTCAAGCATTTCGTCGTTTCAACTTCCTGTGGTCATCTTCCCAGAACTTCCCCGTAATTACTGAGTTCTGAGAGCTAAATGGTTGAATAAGTGTCACGGTCGCGTTTTTAACCAGGACTCCGTGCTCCCACAAGGGGAATGCCCCACAGATTACGTAGTTGCAACGTGCGCCTTGCGCATGAGCAGACAGCAGATAGACCGATTTTGTTATTTCATGCAACCTGAGTCTTGTCATAGAATAAAGGAGATTAACGGTGAGTTATTCATTCATCCGAACCCCATATTCTTGTGGCGTTCATGTCCCGGCCGCCGACACATAGGCTAAGCAATCAAAAAGACTCATGATGGGGCGAACGTCTTTGAATAATGAATGGCATTTTTGCGTTGTTCCGATGTAATTACGTGATACTATCAATAAATTAGACGCCCCAAGACTATAACTATTCATGCGTAACCTCCTGGTGCGGTGACGTGGGGGGGGGGCATTTATTGCCCCGGCCATAGGCCTAGATGCCCCTCGGAGGGGCATGGGTTCAGTCGTTCTTGCAGCATAGAACAGACGTTGGTAGCGTGAGTAAATTTCCACCACGCTCACCGTTCGAAAGTGGCTTCTTTCCTCCGCATTCTTTTGACAGATCCGGTTAATCTTGTGGTTGTTATTCCGAGAATCAATAATTGATGAGGTTGCCATAGCAAACTGTAGAGACCGGAATATAAATCCATCCCAACATAGTGCGCTCTCCTGATAAGACAGCCGAACGGTCCTTATAATTCATCGTCCTGTTGACCCTGGCTCGTGATATCACGCACGTCAGGCATCGGCGTTTCAGATTGTCTTTGGGCAGCCAAACTGAATCATTCTCTGCGAGGAATCGAGGCGTGTGTGATAGCAAGAACCTTGTGGAAGATACAAAAGCAACCATTACGAAACATTGTTCTGAGGGTTTTTTTTTACTATTGAAAAGGATTTTCACTGCTTCCAACGGAGAGAGGACACAAGTTTCACTGTTTGGGTTTTGTTAGATTCGGTTTTGGCCGCAACCATGACAACCCGAGGGAGCATTGCCGAACTGCTCGAGTGTCCAATCTGCACGAGTCGCTTCAGCTCGCCGAAGACGCTTCCCTGTCAACATACCTTCTGTCTGGAATGCTTGAAAAGTACGAAACCGGAGAAGAGCAAAATCAGATGTCCTGTGTGCCGCCAGATGCATGATTTACCTCCAGGAGGAGTACAAAGACTCCCAGGAAATCTCATGGTTAATGCTTTACTGGACAAGTACCCTATGTTGGAGGATAATACCGATGGTCTTGCCGCGGCGACGGGGCGCAACGATGTCGCAGTGATTAATCCTAACGTCTGCGCCGAGTGCGGCAAAGGTGGAAAAATCGCCATCTGCATTGCCCACTGTCAACAGAATCTCTGCCAGTCTTGCATGAGGCGTCATGAGAAACACTCAAAAGCCACCATCAAGATGCTTGTGTCCGAGTTGAAAAATGACGTCGCGAGATTGAAGCGAATGCGGACGGACTGGGAAGAGAAGCTGACGGGTCTGAGAGCAAGCTATAAACAAACGGAATTTGATATGAGGGATTTCTTTGCTCACGCTATTGACCTTTTCCAGAAGATGCAGAAGGAGTGTGAAGTTCGAACGCAGGCATTGGTCGGTCCTTACATCACGGCAATGGACAAGGCAGTAAGCGCTTTTGATGCCGAAATCGCGGCGACAACTTCAATATGCTCCACCCTTCAGGACTACCTGACCAGTCCCTGTGACGTCACACCCATAGACCTGATGCGCGCACGTTATGAAGGACAACAAAAACATTCTGAACTGTATACAATCGGAGTTAAAGAGGTCTTCTCACATGCTCAGACTCGGTTTCCAGATAAGGTTATTACCCGCGTCTGGTATAAGTACAAACCGAAAGACATGAGCGATCTGATCAAAGACCTCGGATTCAGGAAGATAACGTATGCTGCATTCACTGTGGAAAAGTGAATCAGGTTGACGATAATTCAGGGGATCATTCACGTGACGTATGCTTTAGACTGGGAATTCATGATGTGACCTTCTCTGGCGTTTTCTAAGCTAACTTATTTTCTGGAGGTGCTGAAGTCAGACGGAGAGAGGAAGACAGAAATTCATATAGCCTATGGTTAGAAATTCAAGTGATGAGATGTGTTTCGAATGAAATTTTTTCTTGATCTTTTTTTATCATAACGCGAGACAAATGTTTCATAAACATCTGTCTCCTACTTTACCGAGGTATCCGCAATGAACGGGTAGCGACTGCAAGAGGTTGCGTAATCGCCCTCACGACATGTATCGGAACCATGATCATCCAAAGACAGCTGGCGTATATCGCAGCCATCATCTGCTTGAACGCTCCGAAAACTCCAGTGGTGCTTGAAATATTGTTTCTGAGCATCTGCATGGCAGCAGATGCACTGCTAACTGCGGTCCCGATGACTCTCTTCACAACGACAGTCACGCACCAGACGCAGTCCACAACGACTTGCATCCCTTGGATTAAACTAATGATGGTCGCTAGTACCAACGCCATCAGGGCAGTGGAAAGCTTGAGGATACATCTGATGAAGGCAGAAAAACCTCTGTAACTACTGTCGGCAATGGCAAAGAGGACAACTGCGACACACACTTTGACTTTGTAATAGAAGGACCAAAAACTGTTGAAGATGATTTTCACCTCCCAAAGGATAGCCCAAGCATACTGGTGAATTCTGCGAATCATTGCGACTTGGACATTGAAATAAAGAAGGATTAAGGGCTTGCGTATCCCCGTAGATCCTAATGTGCGTTGCTATGCCACGTCACTGGTACCAGGGGCAGCGCTGTCGCTGGTATTATGACGTTGCAGTACTCGTTGACGTCATAATCACGGCACTGCTAGAAAGGCGTCGAGGGACGGTGAAGATAAGGTATACTCTCTGGTTATCTCTCGGGTTTTTTTTCATAATCTACTCTGATTACAAAGGTTTGAAATGTCACTTTAAGAACTCTAATCTACTGAATGATATACTTAGTATCAAAAATAGATAAAGACCTTTATCTATTTTTGTTAGTATTCACAATTTGATATTGTTATTCTGTGTTAATCCAACAGGCGTGTTGGATAACACCACCGCTTGCATCACTTGATTACAATTCGTCTTTGGCAAGATTCAGGGCCAGCGGACCGCCAAAAATTGACCAGACGTATCAAGGTCGGCAGATAGCCCATTTCCTGTCTCGGTCAAAATTATCCGTAATGGAACACCATCCAACGTCGAAGAGTTTGCTGAACGGGATACAACGGAAGTGCCATTCACATCGGTAAAGAAATGGAAAGCTGCAATGGTTCGTGCCGAAACTTGGGAGTAGTAACGGGTTTGCTGAAAAGAAACAAATCTATTGGTTAACGGTTGTGTTCTACCTACCTATTGGAAGGCCACACCTAACTGACACTACTGCCTCGTGATGGAGACCATGCAACATATGACCAAGTTCTACGTATCAGCGAAATTCTCAGAACAGTTTCATTCACATTACCTTTGGGTATCAGCGTGACCAGACCATCTGAGCCACAGCCGTAGCGCTGTCCTTCATGTTCCCAAGACTGGCCTTCAAGGTAACGATTGCCTGAATGACTGAGACACGAACCTAAAAAAAAGGCCACAACATTTACGGCAGTTTACCCCACCACCATCCTGACTTATCAGGTCTTTTCCTGTCTTTCCTACGTCTTGTTTGTGTGCGGTGACGAAGGGAGCGAGCACTAAGAACGCCTGATTTCTCAGGATGCCCCACCACTCGCATATCACCTTTTAATCCGGCGGCGACATGTGGCTGGTATAGGCTTTTGACACTCAAGTTGCACTAGGTGGTGTTAGAAAACAGTTACGGACGATGGATTGCAAGTGTGCGTTCACTTTACCTACCCGGGCAGTACCCCCACACTCCGTCCCGTGTGAAGTTAAAGGTTACTGAGCACCATCTACGGCCACCGGTTGTTGATTCCAAACAAGTATGGTGAAGGGTTGAGTTGTACTCAAAGGGAAATTCACATTGGGCCCCATTTGCATTGCCACACAGGGTAGAGATGTCTGCAATTATGAAAGACTTCTGTATTACTTAGGTACTGAAGGGGATTGGCCTCAAGAATTTAAGGTGGCCTTAGATGTTGGGCTGCAGCTTCGCCACCTCTGTGACGGATCGATGGTTGACAAACGTGAAAGAATTCCCAACCCCAAACAACATTCAGTATAGATGTTGCCCATGGTGCCTGGTTCCTGTGGGCGCTGACCATAGCTAGTGCGCTTGGGGATCGCCGTCTGCTGTGACCTACCCCGATACTGACAGCGCGGCCCCTTGAATCCAGTAGTGCAGCCACATGTCACATTCTTCCCGTCGTCTTGGCAAGTTCCTTGGTTTCGGCAAGGGTTTGAATGGCAGCGATCTGAATGATATCAATGGAGAGAGGTGAAAATGACGCAGGAGGCCAAAGTTCATGGACTACATTTCAATGCAGTGAAAAATTCTGTCCGATAGAACAAATATTTGACGAACACTTTACCTTCTTTGTGGCAGCGATGACCCTTGTAACCAGGGCGGCAGTGGCAAATGGCCCGGCCCTCGACATCAGAGCAGACACCGCTGTTTTTACAAGGGTTAGGAAAACAGGGATCTGAAACCAAAAGTAGACAGTGAACTGCAGTTACAGCTATGTATTGGTGAGCTGGTCTTCAGGCATTCTCACCACTACACTTATAGCATTTTTCTATTTTGTCCCCGATTTTTCGCCCTTTTCCTCTCGCGTAATCTATTGACTATTGATGCATATTCAAATCATTTGGGGTCAAAACGTGTCCCGAATAAAGAAATTTGAATTATTTCCGAGGCTTCGACGTTTTTGTACGCATTTGTGAGGAATTTTCGAGGTTATTTTTGAGGACGCCTTCTGATTGGTCACATTGACACACANCTTCAGCCAGAGAACACTGTAGCGTCATAGATCTCAATGATACGAACCATTCTGGTTGCAGTATGTTCCCTTAAAACCTGCTTTACATACACACGTCACTTTGTTTTGCACATGCGCACACAGGCCGCTGTTTTGGCATGGGTTCGGCTGGCAGGGATCTGAAACGGGCAAAGTACAAATTCACTACCAAGGCAGAGGTCACTGCCCATCACCTTCTGTGGGTTCAATAGCGAGGGGGCTGCTTTTTGCGTGAACTCATAATTTGAACAACACTTCGGCAGCATGAGACAAACCGGCGGACCAGGAATCGGAGTCAGGACTACTTACGCTTCTGGTGGCAGACGTATCCCATGAAACCAATGAGACACTGACACACTGGTTGGCCTCGGTTATCCGAGCATTTCCCACCGTTATGGCAAGGATTCGGAAAACACGGATCTGTAAGTGCAAAACGGAACCGTACATTCAATCAAGTTGAAGGGAAGCGCCAAATTAATTTGACAATAGGCTACATAATAAAACGTTATCGTCTGACATTAGTGTAGATTTATAGGCTACAAATGTACATTCTTGGTGAACAGGCCAAGCGCTCCTCGCAATGGGGATTAGAGCAATTAATACTGCCATACACCCCCAAGAGGCTGTATGCAGGCACTTACCTTTAAATTCGCATCTGCTACCTTTTAGTCCAAGTGGACAGGAACATCTAGCTGCACCGTGGATATCGGTACAGGAACCCCAGTTCCAGCACGGGTTTGGTAAGCATGGATCTACATCAAAGAAATGATAACGGTGCTCTTGTTGGGAAATTAAATTTCATGCTCTGTGCTGCAACACACACCCTCAACAACTGCCAGACAGTCGAACTTTTGGCGGAATGCTTCGGCGGGAAAAACCATATCGGCATTGACGTATCACTAACAGTCACACCAACATTATTCTCATTCCTTGACCTTTTAAAATACTCACCCAGCATCTCGCATCTCTTGCCCTTGTATCCAGAAGGACATCGGCACACGGCTATCCCATTCACGTCAGTACAACTACCATCATGTCTGCACACGTTAGGACTGCATGGATCTGAAACCACAGCAATATGGTAAAGAGATTGAAAGTGTCTGCTTCCTCACTATACCCCACGCATGTCACCAATACATTTGTCAACTTACCGACTTTCTCGCAGAACGTTCCTTTGAACCCTGGCAGACAGCTCTGCAAACCGATTGGCCCTTGTTGTCAGAGCAGGTGCCCCTGTTTTTACAGGGGTTAGGATGGCATGGGTCTGCAAGAAGGTGGGAATGAGTGATCGAGGAGGAGTAGGAAGAGCAACCCTTCGAGTAGAATGATCGTCAAGGGATTCGTCTCGGTCAAACCACGGAAAATGGCGCCTATACTGAAACTACCAAAAGCCATGATCTCGTCCATTCAAAACCACAGGAAAATGATGCTGAAATTTCGACGTGACCTACCTTTTCGTTGGCAGACGTCCCCAAGAAACCCTTTTTTACACATACAAATCGCCTTTCCGAAGTGGTCCTTACACAGTCCTTTATTCTGACAGGGGTTTGGTTCACATGGGTCTGAAATTATGTCAAGAATGCTAACAGATTAGACAATACTTATCGCACCATCATCATGTCTGGGGTACTTCAACCCAACCCAATCCTGGATGAGGAAGTTGCAGGTACAACAATGCCACAGCAGGAATGGCCAGGTTGTGATCCCCTTCCAGCTGAATCCAGGGCATGTCAAAGCGATCGAATCATGAGATACCTACGAAGAAGTAACTTACGCCATTCCATTCGTTGGACGAAGAAGACGAAGGTATCTTGGTTAACCGTCAGCAAGTTCAAGGTTAACATTAAAGTGTATCCGTTCGGCTGTCAGCTTAGTCGTCACTAACCTTTGATCCGGCAGTCACGTCCTTTGAAGCCTATTGCACACTTGCAGAGAGCGGTCCCGAATAATTGGGAACAGGTTCCGTTGTTCTTGCAAGGGTTCGGCGAGCATGGATCTGAAATAAACTTTGGCAAAATGATACATGGCCACCACGTCCACGCAACCAGCGGTTGTTTCATGTCGATCACAAATGGAATCTTTCTATCTTGTGGACTGGTCAAAAGAAGCTGCAGAGGAATATTGTGAAGATCAATCAGAGAGTACCGGTACATTTATACCAGTCATGCACGTTAGAATGCCGTAAGGACTACTCTCCTACATGCTGCAGTTGATATTCTGCTCATCCCAAGGTCTTCCTTACCGATATTTTCACAAAGCCTTCCCGTGTAACCAACCATACAATCACAGCCGAAAGCTTGGCCTCTGTCGCTGAAGCAGATACCTTCGTTGACGCAAGGGTTCGGGTAACATGGGTCTGAAATGGTGCAGAGAATCACTGACACATCTAAAAGAAGGCATACGAATGTATCTTTCTCGCGAACTTGTTGGTGTATCAAGTTTGCAAGTGAACTGAGCCCGACAGCATGAACAACGTGGGCCCTATTCTTGTACGAATGACGACGGGAATAGAAACAACATCGCTTACGTCGTTCTTGGCAGTGGTGTCCCCTGTAACCGAGTTGGCAGATACACTTGGCGACACCATGCTGATCCACACATTGTCCGTTGTGTTGGCAAGGACTGGGACTGCAGGCGTCTGGAACGGCACAAGTTTCCTGCTGAACATTAATCAACATAGAGTTTTCCTTCTTGTCAGCGTTCGATGCAGTAGCAGGTCAGATGACAGACTGCGTGTTCGTCACTTTGTTGCCATTCCCTGGTACAATACAAAGGAAAGCAAGTGCCAAGCATTTCCGAACGAAACGAAACACATTTAACTACCTCTCTTGTCGCAGAATTTGCCCTTGAACCCACCATCACACAGGCAGCTCGCAGTTCCATTGATGTTCTTGCACCTTCCGTGCTTACAACCAAACTTAAAGCAGGGATCTGGAAAATGTGGAATCTTGTTTCACCTTCACATCACCTATCATGGCGAGTCCGGCAGCCAAGAATCGTTTAACAAATCGCAGCAAATAAACGTCTTACACATTTCATAAATTGAAGATTTCTAACAAGGACATTTGGAGAGGACCTGAACCTACATGTATGGCATGCGAGAAGAATGACAGTGTCTTACCTCTAATGTTACATGCCTTTCCAATATAACCCGGCTTGCACGTGCAGAAAGCTAGAGCCCCCATTGGTACACATTTCCCTCCATTTTTACAGGGATTAGGGATGCATGGGGCTGAAGAAGAAATACAGTGACTGGTGCAGGTCTATTGCCCGGTTGTTCAGGTCTGGCTCACCTGAGCCTAGCTTATTCCTCAAACTCGAGTTCACGTAAGTCGCGCTTATGTCTGGTCA
>NMRB01003744.1:18298-53844 GCA_002633025.1 Notospermus geniculatus | reverse complement strand
GCTCAGGCAGGAGGGTTCCTATCTTCAGGAACTGTTCAGGAGTGCAGGACGACAGAGCCCTGAAAGAAATACGAACGGTCAAATAACAGTCTGCTCCAACTTTCGGATCATACACCACGGACAGAAATTGGCAGATTTAGTGCTGATGCTGCATTGATCTTAGTTACCTCTCATACTGGTGAAGTGTGCTCTGCATAATCCTGAGGGAGTGAACCAGGTTGTTGGCAAAGCTGTATTGCTCCCCTCTGTTACTCTTCAACACGTCATCTGGGGAGATGGTCTCGGGTACCGCAAACTAGCAAAAGATATTTCAACTTGAGTGCTCTTCATAGAAAATCAAAAATAGCAGCAATGTTGTTTTTGGACGACACCAGGAATCAAGTCACTCCTTCTTCATTTCCACATCCACAATTCCTGCAACTTTTGGCAGAGTCACTGCAAGTTACAACATTAAACATTTAGCTAGTTCACCTAATAACCAATTCTCAAGATTTTATGCCTACCTTTTCCTTGACCTGATTCGCCAACAACTCTGCCTTACAGACAAGGCGTGGGATGAGGAGTAGGGTCATTACAGCATCGCAGTCACCACCTCGCCTCATGAAGGAGTCTGGCATAAATGATGTCAGGATCTTGACGTGCTGGTTTGCCTGCTGGACATCGAGTTTACGCAGTTCCATGTCAATGGCCTGAAATATTAACAAGAGATTGATGAACAGAAGTTACCGGTAACCTGAGATTGATGCTAGTATCCAGTGGAAGAGACTGAACTGATGTTACTGGTACCAAGTAAAAGGAGTAGGAAGGACAGCCTTATCTGAATTCAGAACCCCTCCTCTTGCTAAATCTGGGAGAGTATGGGCATTCAAGCAAGATACTAATGGTGTTCACACCCGAGGAAGGAATGGAACATTGCACCTACCTTTGCTGATGCTTTGGTTTCTGCAAACTTGGCCTTGAAGTCAAACATCTCAACGGTTGGGGTTTCCAGTTTAGGAGCCCCCTCCGGGACATTCTGGGTACGTAACAGGCGATTATCATCCTGTAAGCAGGCAACAGATGACTTAACAAAATGTCCTGTTAATAAAAACTGACAGAGTGCAGAAGATACAAGACCCTACAACGACTGAAACTCAAGATTAGAGAATGAACATTCCTTGTGAAGCCCACAAAGGTATTGTAGGCCTACACAGCCACCATGAGAGATCTTACCTGGAGCTTGGCAACCAACTCTCTGAACTTGGATATTGTATTCTCATAATCAGCGATATGTTCCTGTGAGGCTTCCAGTCGTCGTTGTGTCTGCAACAAGAAGAAATATTTAGTACAGCTCTCTAAGAACAACAAGTTTCAGATCCAAGGGGCAGTCGTCAAGATGGAGGGGCACTTCCGAGAGAGAGGTAACGTTGTTAGGTTCACATTATTCCTATAATCAACCCAAAAATGTCTGTAAAGCATTTACAAGACATACCTCTGCGACTCGAGCATTTGCCAGATCAACCTGCTCACGGAGCTCCAATTCGTTGTCCCTTGCATTCTCCTGAAGTTCTTCATTCATGTCACACAGCGCTTCCTGCAAAGATATGTTAAGTCCACCACCGTAAGTTCACCATTTATCTGATTTCCAGCAGCAAGGAGACACAGAATAAAGTACTCCATGCTTATTTGTTGTCAAAACAAAACTGGTCCATGTTACACAAACCGCTTTACACGTGCTTGTACCCAGAAACATGTAACCATCCATAACATGGTGTAGCAGGGATTGTGTTAGGAACTGATTTCTCATCAGCACTGGTCACTGTGTGCAACTCATGTAAACAGTAACATTCCCTAGCTCGTAAACCCTGTCCTTCATTCCTTACCAAATCAGACTTCTCTTCGTCAAGCTCCTGCATGCGTTCCTCCATCATCAGGTTCTTCTCAGTCAACTGTTCTACCATCTCCTCAGCACCAAGTGCAGCATCAACCTAACATGAAAGTTTAAGTAATGCTTGATAATGACAATGTATGGCTTTTATACAGCACCTTTTTACAGCAGCGCAGTGTTCTTGGCACTCCACATTTACCCTGTCTCTCAAGAAACCATCCAAGGGAACTAAAAGAGCAGTTCATTCAGCACTTTACTTGATTCTTTCACACCAGTTGAGAGTGCGAAGTAGACCAGTTATGAAGTCAAAGTGTACATGACTGGACAATCCAAAAATTATTTTACCTGATCTTTCAACTCCATCATTTCATTCTGTATATCATTCAGCTCAGATTGGAGTTTCTCCTTCTCCTTCTGAAGGATACCAGATTCTGTCACTTGTTTCTCAAGTTGTTTCTTCAGCGTCATGGTTTCTTGTTTCTCTTGGTTGGACAGGTCACGTAATCTGAAAACCAAAGAGGAATGGTCAAAGTCTGACTAACCCAAACCTTCACTCAATGATGTAGAAGGTACTTCTTTCCTGTGGGTGGGACACTCAAGTAAAGCCAGAAATTTCAACTCACTTGACCAGGGCTTCTTTCAATCTCTCATTCTGCTGTTCCAACTGCTTCACCGTGTAGTTAGTCGCAGTTCCCTCTGTTCCCGACTCAGCTATTTCATTCTTCATGATCTCTAAATCTAAAGCTAATTCCTCGTTACGCTCCTTCAGGCTGTCAAGTTCTGCCTGGAGACTTTCGCACTGAAAACAAGAAACAAGATCAGCACCAGCAAGAACACGAGGACATTGTAAATGTCATATGGTTCCTTTAGGTTCATTAGTTAAGAATGGAACTTGTCATACGTCAGATCATCAAGGTCACTGCATAATGGAAATGGGCATCTTCAATAACCTAAGTGTGGGTGATATCATACCTCTACCTCTACCACAGGCAGAGATATTTCAAATTATCAACTTTGACCTTGACCTTGACTTCTGATCATCAAGGTCGTTGCATAATCGAAATGGTCATCCTCAGTAATCTAAGTATGGGTGATATCATGCCTCTATGTCTACCATAGGCAGAGAGATTTCAAATGATCAAGTTTGTTTGACCTTGACCTTGACCTCTGAAAATCAAGGTCATTGGATAATCAAAATGGGCATCCTCAACGACCTAAGTGTGGATGATATCATGCCTCTACCTCTACCACAGGCAGAGATATTTTAAATCATCAAGTTTGACCTTGATTTTGACCTCTGATCATGAAGGTCATTGCATAATCAAAACAGACCTAAGTATGGGTGGTATCATCACACTTGCCTTTTCCTCAGCCATTTCTTTATCAAGGGTTGCTATCTCCACTGTTTCAGCCAAATCTGCCATCTCCTCCTTGTAGCGATCAAATGCTTCAGAGACTTCACGTGTTTCCTGAAAACATTTACCGGGTAATAATTTTATATTTGTAACTGAACAGAAAACTATGATAACTTCAACAAACCAGTGCATAGAGATTAAGACACAACAAATGGGACATTCTCTTGATCTTTGTTAAACATATATATGTATAAAACGTATAACGTCAAATCTTCAAACAGTATTTCTGCATCAATGTTCGTGTTCTATTCACCACATTTAAAGTAAGGAAGTACTTTTCCCGGAAGTGCTATACCCCCTTCAGCCTGAGAGCCAATGTCATTTACAAATTCACTTGCCAGCGTGATGCTGGTGTTGCTCACATTGGTAAGACTAAGATATTTGGCTGTCAGGATGAAGGAGCACTACAACACTTCCACCCAATCACCCTCTGCAATCAAACAACACCTAAACACTGCTCCACATGTCAATCTCTTTCCCCTTCCCATTGTTTCACCATCATTGATTCTGCTCAATCACATTTCGACTGCTTAATAAAAGAAGGTATTCACATTATGTCAAAGAAACCTGTCCTTAACAAACAATTATTCAACAGTGGTTCTCTCTACACGGTACAATTATTCTAATTCTAATCCTAATCCCTTGTTATTTCTCTATGTATACCGGTATGTGCATATACTGTGTTTATGCCCACATCAGTTTGTAAATGTCACCTCAAGAAGGAAGGAGGCTTCCGAAATGCATCATGCAATAGGGAACACCGATCACGCAGACCACGCGCGAATATACGCGTGGTTTTGAACTGATAGTACACCAATGCCACCTATTATTCATGACGATTCAAGGTGTGATTGGCCGTGCTTGGTGAACCTCATCTCTCGAACAATGGGCCTAGGTCAACGCTAGGTGTCTCGTCTGCTCTATCAGTAGTCATCACGTGACCAATTGGCGCTCCCCATTGTAAAAATGTAGCTAGTTGTATATACATTTTATCATGGAGGTATAAAATAAGATTTTATTTTATACCTCCATGGTTTTATTAACAAAGATTAAGTGGACAATTGTTGCTGTTTTTCTGTGGCTGTTTAACTATTTGAACGCTGAACCCAAATTATACATTCTCTTGAATCATGACGCAAAGTCAAAGCGGAACTTTTCAGGGGTCAGTATGAACCCTCTACTTACATTTTTAGCAGCTTGTAACTGTCTCTGCAGATCTCCATGTGTATCATGCATCTTGGACTTGTATTCTTGCAGCTGAAAGGATTCACAAAATGTGTTGATTTCTCATCATCTGACATTCCCTTCCTTGTAATCAAACAACATCATAAAAATAATGCTACTACATTTACTAAACAGAAATTTTTTCACCTGTTGTAGCTGTATCTTAGACTTCTCATATTCCTTGAGTTTGACCTTGTCCTCTTGACGTTTGACCTTGATGGTCTCCAACTTCTCTTCAAGGTCACGTATCTCTGCTTTCAAGTTGTCGATCTCTTGTTGCTGCTGTAAACTCAACAGCTTGTCTTCCATGGAGGCAGTGATTGCACCAATGTCAGCCGCCACAGTCTGAAAAGACACCAAAAATAGACATTCTAACTGGATAAGCTACAATACTTTTGGGGTTTATTCCCATTTTGTTAACCTCATTTTGCCTACTTCCTACTTCACCGACACCCAACTGGCCTACTTCCCAATCCCTCGAAAAGGGTTGTAGGCCAAGTAGGATTAGCATTTTGCCTGAAACCCATTTTGCCAACTTCCTACTTCACCTACACCCAATTGGCAATGGGTGTTAGGCAAAAGTGGCAACCAAGAATATTCAGATACTCTCCCCTCACCTGAGAAAGCCTCTTCTCTGCCTTAGGTAGCTCCGTTTGCGAGATACGTTTTTCCGGTTTCTCACTCTGTGGCGTAGAGGCAGTTGATGTCGGCAGTTTAGATTCAAATGGTGGCTCACTGGAGGCCTTTTCTTTGTCTTTTTCGGCCAGAGAACTGTCGCTGGCAGCAGGACTAACATCTTTGCTACCACTGCCGGAATTCTTTTGGGCCAATTCAGAAAGACTTTCCGTACCTGAAAATAGTGTTTATCAGTGTTTTATTTCATATTGTCAATGTCCAACTTCAGGTTTTGGTTGGACAAGTGACAGCCAAAAAAATACCAAGTAAGCAGCTTGCTGGAAAAAAAACAAGTAAAACTCATCGCAAATGGCAACATTTCAATTTAGTTCAACGGAATTTGCCACAAGCGACCTGCAATTGGTGTGGCTGAATCAATCCACCCAGAAGCCAAAGACCTTGACTCCTTAAGAAATGATGCTGAGAGTGCATAATCAAATTTGACACAAAAATATTGATTTGTTCATCAACTCAAATTAGCTCTCATAACTGGAAATCATAGGTACAAATCTTGCACCCCCGATGGACCGGTCACCCTTCCAACCTTTACCATTAGCTACCAAAAACGTATCCGAATCAATTACTTAATTCAGATTATCAATTCCAAAACCTAATTGATTTGGACATAGACTAATTATATGATTAACTGTTGCAATTATACCCCGTTAGCGTTTGAGTCAATGGAGTCCTGTTGCTTTACCCCCAGTGTGGGGGTACTTCCGTTGTGAGAGTGCTCGGTCAGCAGGAGGGGCAAGATTGAAGATCATGCATTAATTTCATGTTTTAGACTGAAAACGTACATGTATGGTTTTAGGAAATTTCCATAAATATACGAATGGCAAAGATGGCGAATAAAATCAATACTGTAGAAACCCCAAATTTTCATAAGCATTCTTAGCAATAAAATCAATACATGTACTGTAGAACCCCAAATTTTTGAAAAGCCTTTTCAGCAGCAAAGCATATCTGTGGTGGGTGTAAGCATTCTGAGCGTTGGCATTTCTACAAAGAGAGAAATGCCAATTTATCTGAAAATCATACTCACTCTTCGAACTGGATGGTTTTCTGCCTGTTAACAGAGAAGTGTCCTGATTTTTTTCACTTTGAGCATTCACTTAAAGGGTTAATGCAAGAAACCAATAAGTTTAGCGAGATTTACACGAAGATCATGGCTTAATACATTGCTAAGCCATGAACTTTATTATATTCATGACATTAAACTTATAATGCAATACTATTAAAGACAAAACCATAGATTACATAGACATGTCTAAAGAGTCAAGCCACCGTGACTTCTCAAGTTGGAGTTACCTCAATAATCCTCACTCAAAACATCCGCTTCGTGACTCTTAAGGCCCGTTTACACATGCAACTTTTCATATGCAACTTCATGCAACTTGTTGCATAAACCTGATGAGACCAAAAAGTTTCATAAAAGTTGCATGTGTAAACGGGTCTGCAACTTGTTGCAACTCGATCACGCTGGAGGTTGCATCGAAGTTGCAAGTTGCTGCAACCTGCAACTAGTTGCAGTCCACCGGTTTTCGTTTACACATTGCAACATCCAGCGCGATAAGTTGCAAAAGTTAGCAACAAGTTGCATGAATTTGGGCGGGAACCCTTTGTTCCGCAGTCATTTTGGGTTTAGTATACGTCACATGATTTCTTGCTGTATTCTCATTGGTCAGCAACGTGCAACTTGTTGCAACTTCACCAGAA
This sequence comes from Notospermus geniculatus, assembly GCA_002633025.1. Classification (NCBI taxonomy): domain Eukaryota; kingdom Metazoa; phylum Nemertea; class Pilidiophora; order Heteronemertea; family Lineidae; genus Notospermus; species Notospermus geniculatus. The sequence continues at coordinate 46,944 of NMRB01003744.1, read as the reverse complement.
AATAGGATCTGGATCCTAAATTTGCAACACGTTGCAGTAATTTGCAACACGTTGCAGTAGTTAGTTGCAACAAGTTCCATACCTGTTTACACAATGCAACTTTGATGAAATTTTTGGTCTCATCAGGTTTATGCAACAAGTTGCATGAAGTTGCATATGAAAAGTTGCATGTGTAAACGGGCCTTTAACCGTCCCAGGTAGTTTGCAACAAGTTGCAAGTTGCTGCAACTTGCAACTTGGTGCAACCTAGTGTAAACCGGCCTTTACCAATTTAAAGTTGTAGGCCTACACCTTTAGGGGAATATCTGATTTCTGTGTGGATCAGAGAGCATCTTGCAATGTCCGTGAATTACATTCTTTATGGAACTGATAACAGTCATAACTTTTTACTCTGCACTAAATAGCCTACTTATTTTGCAATCTGTCCTCATGTCGCCTAATTTCTATACCTTTGGAATTCAGTCGTGTTTTGAGAACGCATGTTTACTCAAGTTCGATATCTGACCAGAGTGTGCAGGTGTTGGAGGGTCCATGTTTTCCAATAGAAATGAAAATATAAAGATCCATGCTTCCCTGCCGTGGTACCAAACTTAATGTACAGTTTCTGCTTTCATTATCAATACTTTAGTCATAAAACACCGCCAAGCCGTCTTTGAGGTGTACGTTAGCCGCCATCCCATACCGTTGCAAAAATACTGTGCATGCTGTTTACCACATATTATGGACTGAGTACTTGTTTCTGACCTACTGACAATAGTCCATGTCAAGCTTTTCACATATTCTTGTGAAATTTCAAATATTTTCTTTGTCTGTTTGATCAGTAATGTTTTTCAATTGATTTGCACTCTCGTAGAAGAGGTTAAATCAGACTGAATCAGCAAAACTTTCCTGTTTGCAATACAAATTGTAAAACAAACCAGGAAACATTTTGGACCCCAAAATTTAATCTTCATCAGCAGATTTTAACCCAGATTGCCTGTTGGTTTTCAGAGTTTGAAGCTGAGAAGTGGGTTGTTCAGGCCAGCATCATTATTGAAACACCCCATGGAATAATAACTTAGCTTGAGAGTATGGAATGGCAGGACAGTATATCTTCAGATACTTACTACTAATAACATGTCAGGGTGATCCCATCCTCCTACAGCAGGACTCTGCTCTCACTCCTCTTCATACATTCGAAGAGGAGTGAGGTAAAAAAAACCCGCTGTGGGAGAATGGGGTGATCCATCAGTGTAAAAACAAGTATTTTTTCAATGCCATTTCTCAAGGAACAAAAGAGCATACAGTGATACAGTATCCACAGGTGGCTCATTGCATGCCATGAGAGCACCGCTGCTTTACTCCAAGCCACTTAGTGGTGATTTCTGACAAACAACTGTCAAAGATGTTAAAACCTGTAAAAAGGCCACTTTTAGCATGAGATATCCTAACTATTGTGTTGGTTTTTACACAAATTCCGTGAGTACGACTGGGTCATATTGGATTATATGACCTCTGGAACTGGTTCAGTATTCGTTTGAAAGGGGTGATAGAGAACAACGAATTTTGTGGCAGGGTTGAAGCAGCTCCAAAAGTTTCAGCTCAGAGTGTCTGTCGGAGGTTGAGAGCACAAACACCCACTCACTCGTAGAGGACAATCACATATCGACTTTGCCACCCATCCAGCCATAAAATGGCCATTGTAGACCTCTTAGCACCTCCCATGAGGCTTGGCGTAGATAGGCCCCTAAATAATAGGCCTACTCTAAGTGGATTGTGAAAAACGATATTTTGTACGCCTACCTATTTACGAGTTTGTTTTGTTGGTCGTTTTTACGGCAGAACATTTTTAAGGTGAATTAGCGCACTTTACACAGTAGCAACCTGGAGCCAAAAAAATTACCACCCACGGCAGGAATACATCATTCTATTAACTAGGAGTATTCGAAAATTTGGTGCTGTTATATTGTGTCATCAACTGACACCACAAACTACACCAGAAACAATAACATTTCTGGTAGGTTTTATTTTTGTTCAGGAGTACACAGACAGCTCCATTATTAAAACTGCTGATCCAAAAAGTATTGACCTTCTGAAAGCANGCTCAGAGTGTCTGTCGGAGGTTGAGAGCACAAACACTCACTCACTCGTAGAGGACAATCACATATCGACTTTGCCACCCATCCAGCCATAAAATGGCCATTGTAGACCTCTTAGCACCTCCCATGAGGCTTGGCGTAGATAGGCCCCTAAATAATAGGCCTACTCTAAGTGGATTGTGAAAAACGATATTTCGTACGCCTACCTATTTACGAGTTTGTTTTGTTGGTCGTTTTTATGCCAGAACATTTTTAAGGTGAATTAGCGCACTTTACACAGTAGCAACCTGGAGCCAAAAAAATTACCACCCACAGCAGGAAATACATCATTCTATTAACTAGGAGTATTCGAAAATTTGGTGCTGTTATATTGTGTCATCAACTGACACCACAAACTACACCAGAAACAATAACATTTCTGGTAGGTTTTATTTTTGTTCAGGAGTACACAGAGAGCTCCATTATTAAAACTGCTGATCCAAAAGGTATTGACCTTCTGAAAGCACAATGTTACAGGTGTGCCAGCTAAGGGTTTTAGAATTAGGAAAGAATAACTTATATAATTCAGTTTTCGAACTCAATTGTGGGGACACAACTTGAGGACAGTCCACAGGGTCATGTCCTCCCTAGTGTGGCCTTCTCGGACTTAAAGGTCCATTGACCTTATGGAGTGCTTTCTAACATTCATGAGGCTACGCCAAATCTTTCAACAATGGTTGTGACAAGTAGCCTACGAGTGGACTTAAAACGCACTGAAGGACAATTCTCTTCTAACTAGGCCCACCCCAGGTCCCTACCATGCACATACAAGGCATAATATTCTAACAACATGCTAGAAAATCATAAGGGCCCTCAGCATCTTTCAAAATTCAGAAAGTTTTGGCACCTGAAAAATGCAGTGTTCTCCACTGTCTATTTTGCATGTTCGCCACCTGACAAGAAGTATTCTAGCATTTTCCCACAATATGTATCTAAGAATTCATCTTATTCTTGATGCACCCGATAGTGACCAAGCCCATAATCTTACTGACAGACAAGATGGCACTATGTGCTAATTTCAACTGATAACGATACATCCAGTTAATGTCAATCTCTTATAATTCATTTATCACCAACACGTGACAATAAAACCAAGCCTTAAGTGTCAATTTCAGGATTTTGACGCCAGGAATATTCAGAATCAGGAGATTCTGATGATACCGTGCTTTGATTTAACTGATCATGGTTGATAACGTAAAATATCAGGAGTGTATCAAAATGAAACAGCCACCATCTGACATTCCTATTTCAGGTTTGGTTCTGCTTGTGAAAATTGACTTCTCAACACATTTTGATTTTACATAATTTCATAGCAAGGGTTTTTTTGTGAGTGGATGAAGAGGAGTGATTAAGATTTGTCATACTGGACTTTCAACACATGTGATGTTCTCAGAATCGTGAATTTCAAAAAAAATATCAAAAGCTGCATGGTCCAGAGCCAATCAGTATCTACCACCCCTTGGGTTTCATTTGGACTGTTCCTACACCCCACGGACTCTTAACCAAGTGTAGTCGGCACCACTTAAGTTTTACCTTGGTGCTGTTAACTTGTCAAAAGAAATGTGAGGTTTAAGCGAGCCACTTGTGGATACATAATGTCACAGAAAAACAAAATGAAACTTGGAATATTTGTCATTTTTGTTTGGATTACCTTAGTCATAGAATTGAATGGTGAGTAAATGAACTTTTACTTGATTTATGTCTCAGTGAACATTAAGTACCTTTCATTAATCTTTATTTGGATATTATTCTCTCGGGATATTTATTCTTTAGGTTAACTTACTATTACAAAATTTATTTTTTTGCTGCTTTTCATTTGTCATTTTTACTGCCACTTTGAAAGCATTCATTCCAAAGGCACTCCTCCTCATGGAAGTTTTCTCATGCGGGTTGCCACACCAAGTCACCATCATTGGATTTCTTAGCTGACCAATGACACAAACGACCACCCATAGTTTTTGCTGGTAAAGTTGCCCAAAGAAAACCAACTCAGTCAAGAAACTCATGTGGAGCAGCACTTATAGTGAAATTTCAAACCAACTTCTCTTCTGCTACATATATTAAATCTCATTCAACAGTTTTTCACAATCAGAAACCATTTACTCTAGTTTCACAATCCAAATGTTCAGATACCATCTTTTATCAACTTATCGCAGTTGGATGCATATTTCATGCACAGCTATCCATTGATTCAGTATTTTTCACAAATTTGTTTGATTTAATTGCCTGATAATCATTCTTTTTCTTTGAACAGTGCACAAAAAGTAGACACACACATAGCAGCATAGTCGATGCTGAATCAGTTGCATCTTAAAGATGATCATTTTGTCATTAATTTGGATGTTGTCATGGTCGGCATATCAAAAGGTGCAATCAAGCACCCCTCAGATTTCTGGTCTATTTGCCCGGGTCATGTCACGACAAAATTGACCAATTTGTTTTCAATTTTATGCCAACTTCTTCATTGTTGCACTCACGTCTGCTTTCTGTCAAATCTGAACTTTATACCCAAACAATAATTGTATCCCATTTATGAATCTCAAAGGACGCTCAGTGACTTATGGTATCAATTGTGATTTTAAATACAATATTCACAAACTGAATTCACAAAGATAAACATCTAAACCCTCCTTTCAGTTACCAGTTAAAGTTATTAATTTTGAATCTGTCCTGTTGGCCACACAGAATACCATCATTAGTTTTGGCCCAAAAGAACGTCAAACTGGGCCTAATTAATAAAATTTTGAATCAAGCTGAGTGCCATACTGTAAACCGTGAAATTTTCACATGCGTTTTATTTTCACACTCGAGGGTCAAAACACGAAGATAAATCGTGCGAAAATCGCGAGTTCTTGAGATTTTTTGAAGCTGAAGGTTTCCAATCGCGAAAATTATTCTTCGCGAATTCGTAGACCCCCAAAATTGCGAATATTTAGCGCCGCGAAAATTTCACAGTTTACAGTATATGGTATTATCAGCTCTATCGACAACATTGGGCAGGTTAATGTATAGCAGGAGGAAACCGGAGTGCCCGCACAAAACCTGTGCTGCTGAGGAGAGTCACTCTTTTTATCACATGAAGAGTGAGTCCGACCTGGCATCGAACCTGGAACCTCAGAGGTGACAGGTGTTGATGCTTCACTGCACCACTCTGACATTCCAGGTATATTTTATAAAAGTGGTAAAAATTGCCAAGTTATATCCGGGATGAACACTTTTTTGAACAAGTGAATCAGTTTGACTACATTCTCTCCAACTCAATGACTAGAAAGAACAGCCAGCAATTGGCGATAACAGACTTGTATTGCAACATTTTCAGACTCCCAACATCTGCTCCGTACACAGAAAAACACTCATACTTCGATACCGGCGAAAGGCTTATCACTGATCTGTGAGGTGTATGTCGATCTGAAATGACAGAAATCTGTTGGCAATCTGTTCGCGATGGATCTATCACCAATCCGAATTGGCAGTGTTGCTTAATTTCTGTTTGGGTTTCAGCCAACGCTTCAAAACATTGTCTGTAATAATACCAGCAGAATTTGGAGTACCACTCCAATACATGTGGGAGCACTCGTCATGCTCATAGAATTGAAAAGTAACCAAAAGTGAATAAAACATTGTGCTTCAAGTCCACTTGAGTGCTCCTTCTTGGCGACTCAAGGCGTGTTTACACTGGTCGAGCTACATCGTCTGATGTCACCGAGTTGGTTTACAATTTCCTGTCAATTGTCCATAAGACGATATATAGCTAAAATTCCAAGTTGACCAGTGACAGAAGCTAAACTTCAACGACAGTGCCCGAAGCCGAGGCAGGCTTACACTTTGTCGCGTGCCGACATCCGATGTTGTCAGAAGTCGCCCAATGACGGTCACTGAAGGTGGAGCTCGATCGAATTGTAAGCCCACTTTTTGTAGGCCTACTTTTACACGATCTGAACTAGCAATATCTGACCAGCGTCCACGTTTCAACTGATTTTCATTTCAATTTCAGAATGTGCCGATGTCCACACCAATGAACTCATATGCCCAAATGGATTCCATCGATTTCAACGAGCCTGCTACCGATTCAGTGAGATGAGGGCGACATGGCTGGATGCCCAGGGGTTCTGCAGGGCAATGGGGGCTAACTTAGCCAGCATTGAGTACTGGCAAGAGAATCGGTACATCGTAGGCTACATCAAGAGGCATCACAGTAAGTGACAAAGGTTTTCAAACTATATTTTAGACAAACACCCAATGACAATCGATGACTGACCAATTGGATCACATTGAACAGCAAGGCGCAACACTTCCGTCTAACAAAAGCTGTCATACAATATGACAATCCTATAAAACACAAGAAATTACACATTGCATTTTTACTGAAACAAAGATTTCATGAAATTAAATAGGTAACTCAAAAGTATAATGAATGCTAACAACACCACAATATTCAACACAAAATAATCGAGACAATGTCGGACCCAGTTTGAATACATTATTCTGAGTCCATGTCAGTTCTCACTGGAGAATTGCCTTGCTCACCAGAAACTGAATGCACGACAAACTTGCCGTATCATTGTCTTTCACTTATGAAATGATCGAGTTCTTTCATGCAATCCAATGTTAGGATTCCTTCATGCAGTGTAGTAGTGTGTCCAGTCTTGTCATTAGAAGTTACTGATAGGTGGATAGTTGCAGGCACGATATCAAATTTGAATGACCACACAGAGAGTGTGTTCATCAAATCCACTCCTGTTCTTAGCTATCTATCACTCAGTATCTTCCGGCAAATATCTTCACTGATAGCTACAAGAACTTGACAGATTTAAGGTGCCCACAGGTCGACATTGCGTCTTGAAGCAACTCACGGCAACTAGCTTTCCGACGATGGAAGCAACTCGGAGTGACTGATCAGTTGCCGCTTTTGTCGACCTGAGCACACTAACGTCTCCAAGCAACTGCCGGATCCGCTAGTTGAGCGTGTTTTTCGAGGTAACTGCCAGTTGCTCTGAGTTCCTCTCAATCACTGAGATGTCGACCTGCGCGTGGTGGATTTTTTATCTGCGACAGATCCGTTGAATTGCTTCAAGACGCAATGTCGACCTGTGGGCACCTTTTGAGAGTTACATTCAAACATGAGAGTTAGATAACCACCCACGTGACTTCGTTATTCCTTCCAGAATCATCTGTAAGTTCATGGACTTACCATTACTGACAGTCAACATTTTAAAACATTCTTTATGACACTTCTACAGACACAACAAACAAGAGGATAGCAAACTACATTACATACACGCATTTCTATCAATCTCCTTTATAAGTCATCTGAACTCTTCCTTTTCCACAGTCAAGTCAGGTTTCCCTTCTAGTCATGATTTATTTAAATCCAACTCGAACCAAGACTACCTATTTGCTGGCTCAGTAATGATTTCAAAGAACAAATCTTATCAATTTCTATGAGAGCCCATAGTCTCCTCCAGGTCCTCATCATACATGGCTATGTCAACAGCCTCTTCACTCAAAAGCTTGGTAAATTGTAAGGGTTTTTTCAAAGTGTAAATAATAAGTCAGGTCAATAGAGTGAATTTGGGGGTGAAAGTTTTGTTATGTTGAAGAGTTAGACAAATCTGATGTCATCTGTGAGAGCCATGCTGCAAGATCAAATGCAAGCCATGGTGGAGTCATCCTCCCACAGCAGGAGTTTTTACCTCACTCTTCATCATCCACTCACAGTGCAATGTATGAAGAGGAGCAAGACCAAAGCCCTGCTATGGGAGGATGCACCGGAGTGGAATCAGGCCTGTACAGATATTATTGGCGAGGAGACATGCAAACAGGATTTCAGAGGAACACAATCGATATATACATTATTCTGGAAGAAATATTAGTTCAGAGAGATTGATCATGCCAAACTAAGCACCCTGTGCAGGGTCTTTTCTGTGGTTAGCAACAAGCAGACAGAAGCGGTAATGCATAACTTACTGGCGGCAGCACTACGAACTGGCCCACGTTGGCCACCTGGTGGGAAGAAATGTTATCAGATGTAAGAAAGCAGCAAATTATGCAGGTTAAAATATCTGAAAAGTAACGTGATGTGGGTCAAAATTCTTGGGTTTCATCAGAATGAATTTGAGGCATGCTTTTGGGACTTACTCAGAATGTAGTGAATTCATTGAAATACTTCACACTGATACAAATTCTAACTCATGAAACCTATAATTTTCATAGACACATGATAAACACATCAATAAAATCTTAACCTGTTCTTTGTGCACGTGAATAGTCTTGAATGAAAGTCATTCAAAACTATTTAGTGATGCCACGTAAGTTCACAATCACAGCCCCAAACTACAGTTCTTCAGTTCACAAAGTGTCTGCTGTATTTTGCCTGCTGGTGCCAACAATTTCCACAACAATAGTAGAATTTTGTCAAACCCCATCCCCGTATGTCCAAGAGGAAATTCGTATTGAGTGCATCTTTTATGTAAGCAGACACTGTGACTCCAAGAAAGAACAGCAGTTTAGAATTTGATCAATTTATCAAATACACACTTAAATGTAGTTCCACTTCACTTGAAGATTAAGTTCCAAACAGACAGGAAATAAAATGTTTGGTAGGAGCATTGTTTGCCAAATTTTTCAATGCTTTGTGCGAAAATTGCTTTTATATGTCAAGATGTGATTACATGAGGACATATTTATTACAACAACACTAGGCTGGTTAAACAAGTATTAGTGCTTTCCTAATGAAGCTGCCCTACTCTACCATTTACATTTCATATCTACTTTCAGAAGCGTTCAAAAGAAGTTTTTGGATCGGTGGCAATGATTTCGCCAATGAACGCGAGTGGCGATGGGTTGAGACACAAGAGAAAGTCCGTTACTCCAACTGGTACCATGGACAGCCCGATAATGCAAAAAACAGTGAACACTGTATGGAGTTGGAGAGAAAGTACAAATTTCAGTGGAATGATCAATCATGTGGATTGCGCAATCACTTCATTTGTGAGATTCCTCTGCATGTCTACTACAAATAGATTTGTACAAAAAAGGTTGTTCATGCTGTCTGCTGTTGCACAGTTTTTAGAGTGCTGCTGGGTATTGCTGAAAATTCTTTGAAGGAAAGTCAGAGATAAGACTCATGAGCTGAAAACCTCAGCAGATACTCTAGGAAATTCCTGTACATACATTTGAATTACGTCATGATAATGAAACAGGCAGGATCAGCCACACAAGACCACCCAAGATTTACAGGGATTTGCAAGTTATGATCAAAAATACATGTTGTGGTAATGTTATCTGACCAATGTGTAGTATTAGTTGTTAGGCAGAGTGTTTTTGCACGGTTGTATCTACCAATAGCGACAAGATGAAAGATAGTAATAAAGTTCAATGTACCACCACACACCCATCATGTTGTGTCAAAAAAAATGGTCATCATGAAATCATTAAAATGTTTGTTAACTCATATTATCTCATGTTAAGGTGGATTATGTACCTTTGTGTTAGATATGTACAAAACATGTAATAAATGAGTATTTCTGAAAAAAAGTTGTCACTCTGATGTTAGCTTTGTCAAAGGCACTACAGGTGTATAAAATCATCAGAAATATCAATGTATTTGTCATGACCAAGGTGGTTGGAATGGCCCCAGTGAAATCCAGGAATGATAACAAACTTATGACCATGGCCAGTCCTACAAACCAAACCTCAGATTGAAAAAAATAAAATAAAATACGGTATTGGCANTATTAGTGCTTTCCTAATGAAGCTGCCCTACTCTACCATTTACATTTCATATCTACTTTCAGAAGCGTTCAAAAGAAGTTTTTGGATCGGTGGCAATGATTTCGCCAATGAACGCGAATGGCGATGGGTTGAGACACAAGAGAAAGTCCGTTACTCCAACTGGTATCATGGACAGCCCGATAATGCAAAAAACAGTGAACACTGTATGGAGTTGGAGAGAAAGTACAAATTTCAGTGGAATGATCAATCATGTGGATTGCGCAATCACTTCATTTGTGAGATTCCTCTGCATGTCTACTACAAATAGATTTGTACAAAAAAGGTAGTTCATGCTGTCTGCTGTTGCACAGTTTTTAGAGTGCTGCTGGGTATTGCTGAAAATTCTTTGAAGGAAAGTCAGAGATAAGACTCAGGAGCTGAAAACCTCAGCAGATACTCTAGGAAATTCCTGTACATACATGAAATTGAATTACGTCATGATAATGAAACAGGCAGGATCAGCCACACAAGACCACCCAAGATTTACAGGGATTTTGCAAGTTATCATCAAAAATACATGTTGTGGTAATATTATCTGACCAATGTGTGGTATTAGTTGTTAGGCAGAGTGTTTTTGCACGGTTGTATCTACCAATAGCGACAAGATGAAAGATAGTAATAAAGTTCAATGTACCACCACACACCCATCATGTTGTGTCAAAACAAACGGTCATCATGAAATCATTAAAATGTTTGTTAACTCATATTATCTCATGTTAAGGTGGATTATGTACCTTTGTGTTAGATATGTACAAAACATGTAATAAATGAGTATTTCTGAAAAAAAGTTGTCACTCTGATGTTAGCTTTGTCAAAGGCACTACAGGTGTATAAAATCATCAGAAATATCAATGTATTTGTCATGACCAAGGTGGTTGGAATGGCCCCAGGGGTATCCAGGAATGATAAAAGCTTATGGCCATGGCCAGTCATACATTAACCAAACCTCAGATTGAAACAAATAAAATAAAATACGGTATTGGCAGAAGTCCCTCCTTTAGCCAACCAGAATATTCAGCAGCCTGATCTTGATGATACTTGAAGGCATTGTTTGGACACTGAAATATGAATAAGATTTTAATGCCTAAAATTGGACATTCTCATTCAAACATTCTCTTCAAACATCAAGCAAGCAATGCTGACACTATTTCCAGGGTTCCCCTTTGCCAAATTCACACACGAGAAGTGCCTCATTAAATATCGCCAGGGAATTCTCCCATTGGTCGGTAAACAACATGCTTTTTCCAGCTTAAAATTTTGTCAAGCAACCAATTATTCATAGCTTACGATACACTGTTTAAAACAAAGGCCATGTTGAACTATGTATCATAGCATATTGAATTCAGAATGCCCCCGTCACCCCATGCATTTATGCTGATCAAGTAAGGTGTTCTCTTTAGAACAGTTTGGCATCGATTCGAGCCAGATGTCATCTATTTGTGCTTCCACACATATCAGACAGAGGGCAGCACTGAGTAGGCAGTGATTTTTAGGACCTCTTGGATCAACACAGTAAACTTTTATGCAAGTACATGTATGTGTACCTTACCATGCAGGAACATTGAACCCACCATAAACTGTTATCTGAGCTTGAGAGCAAGCAATCTTCATGCTTGGATACCTTTCAACTGATTTGCTAACCTGACAGTTCATTAAAGTCCCATGGTTCATGCCTGACCAGATTCTCTGCAAAACATCCATACACCCTTTCCGTGATTTCTTTCTTTCTGAGAACAATTTATTCACATCTCCACAGCTGCAGATGAACATGCAATATGTGCATGATTGTTAGCCAAAGATCAGTCAGAGCTCTCACGTCAGCAAATTCAGTTAAAAGCATTCCATCTTCTGACCAAACCACCTTAGTGCAAAATGTTGTCAAAAACATTGACAAATCTGAACAAAATGCTGTTCTGTGTTCAATTATACCTGCCCAACCAAAGCTGTATCCTGCAATTGAATGTGAAGAACAATATTATGAATCAGTGTTAGTCAGTGCAGTCAAACCAATTTGCAACTGCAAAGCCTCTGTACAGAGTCAGTGTTTCACAAAGGGCGATTCAAAATTAGGCAGTGCAACATCCTGCTCCCGTTGTTGAACCACCATTTATGGGAAAATATTTAGTTGAGAGCCCTGCAAAATTAAAAAATCTTTTGAACAAAATCAGATTGGGCCTTTCTTCCTCAAAAGATACTTGACATGAATGGAAAATAACGAATTGAAACAAAAATATTAATTTCGATCATCATCCTTAAATGTCTAGTGGAGAAGAAAATATTTGCCTACTTTTATTTGGCGGCTTCAGGCCAGAGGGAGCTGACATCCGGTTTGCTTTTTTCTTCTCCTTCTCATCAGTGGAAGCAACAGGGGTCCGCATTGGAACCGTCTTGGCTGCAGCGGGTGTTGATGGGCCTTCATCAAGGTTGGTAAGCTGAAGGAGAGCCAGACACAATAAATGGTACTGCAAATCATCCCCTGCCTCTAAGTTCTTATGCAACATTGGTGTTTTTTGAATAACGAAGCCCTTGTGTTGTCCATTCTCATTTGAAGTAGATCAACTATGGTGTAATGCATATAAATCTGGAATTGGCGAGTCAGTGCATGCCTTTGACAAACTGAATGGAAGGTGCTGCCATCTGATGAAAGTTGTGTGAACTAAAAATTGACCTTTGACTTAAATAGATTTTGTCAAGGCATTCATTCAGTCAAGTCTAGCAACATGTCACACAATCACAAGGCCAACTGAACAGTTCTCAAGAACTGCCTATTCATCGTATCCATGACGTAACTCCGACAGTGTCCGCCATTGCTGACGTCGCCGTAATGACGCAAGGGTGGTGGGCAAATTTCATTGCTTTGCTGAAGAAGCTGGTGGGCAAAAACGCGCAACGTCACAACGTCACGTAGGCCTGGGCCTACGTCATGGATACGATGAATAGCTGGCCTCTAGGACATGTACTCCACCAACCTCCAACAAAGTCTGGCATGACAGCCGCAGCTGTTTCAACAAAACAAAGTACACATCAGAACACCATGGAGATTTTATAGATTGATGGGTATCATGCTTGCCAGCAACACATTCAGCCTATGTACTTATGTAGTGGATAGGGAGTTGCATGGGCAGGCATATAACAGAATGGTAAAATTACAGAAGGGATGAGAGGGCAAACAGATCTCCTCACTGGGCTGTACAATGCAAAGAAAAATAAGTCATCATTAAAATGGCCAGAATCTCACCTGGGATTGCCTGACAAAGATACCATGGTTGTCTTCACAGGAGAAGTATTTCTTTCCCTGGACTGATCCATTATTCTTTCCCTTGGCCTCATCAAGCACAACCCCAATCCATTTTCCTGTTAAAAATGAAGAAGTTTTTAAAGCCCACTAAGGATGCCTTACCAAGGAGTTATCATTGCACAGCAGACCAGCTGAGTTCACTCAACTCCACCATGTCTGATAATCAAAAGTCTGGTTAAGGCAGTTCAATTCAGCTTGGACTCTGATGAACTGCATGAATTTCTGCTGCATCAAATAGGTCAAACACTCTGTCAGCGGACTTTTCTTTCCGTCGTTTTAGATGTAGAATCAGGGTGAGCATGTATTAAGCAATTACACAAGTCAACGATATCTTACCACTTGAAAATTGTGTTGATCCTACATAAGCCACGTTGCCAAACACATCCTTCCCAGTAACCTGAACTCTAGCACCAACTTTAAGTGGTTTTCCATCGGCCATTTTCTGCAAAATTTATGATGAATTTAAATCAAGGGACATTTTTCCTCCATCCCACGGCCACACTCTTGAGTCCCCACGCATGCTACGTCATAACTTTCGGCTAGGGCCTACCGGTTACTGGTCAAAACATCCATTTGTCAAAACGTCCACGCCGCACTTTTGGGTCAGAACATCATCCATGACTCCATGACCACTAGTCATGAAATTCACGACTTCGAATATTTGGGATATTCTACGTCGTGATTCAGCACTCCATGTTGTGTGGAGGAAATTCTCCCGTCTGAGTTTCTTATGCAAAATTGGTGTTTTTTGAATAACGAAGCCCTTGTGTTGTCCATTCTCATTTGTGTTGTCCATCTCATTTGCCTTTGACAAACTGAATGGAAGGTGCTGCCATCTGATGAAAGTTGTGTGAACTAAAAATTGACCTTTGACTTAAATAGATTTTGTCAAGGCATTCATTCAGTCAAGTCTAGCAACATGTCACACAATCACAAGGCCAACTGAACAGTTCTCAAGAACTGCCTATAGCTAGCCTCTAGGACATGTACTCCACCAACCTCCAACAAAGTCTGGCATGACAGCCGCAGCTGTTTCAACAAAACAAAGTACACATCAGAACACCATGGAGATTTTATAGATTGATGGGTATCATGCTTGCCAGCAACACATTCAGCCTATGTAGTGGATAGGGAGTTGCATGGGCAGGCATGAACACAACAGAATGGTAAAATTACAGAAGGGATGAAAGGGCAAACAGACCCCCTCACTGGGCTGTACAATGCAAAGAAAAATAAGTCATCATTAAAATGGCCAGAATCTCACCTGGGATTGCCTGACAAAGATACCATGGTTGTCTTCACAGGAGAAGTATTTCTTTCCCTGGACTGATCCATTATTCTTTCCCTTGGCCTCATCAAGCACAACCCCAATCCATTTTCCTGTTAAAAATGAAGAAGTTTTTAGAGCCCACTATTGGCTTATACCAAGGAGTTATCATTGCACAGCAGACCAGCTGAGTTCACTCAACTCCACCATGTCTGATAATCAAAAGTCTGGTTAAGACAGTTCAATTCAGCTTGGACTCTGATGAACTGCATGAATTTCTGCTGCATCAAATAGGTCAAACACTCTGTCAGCGGACTTTTCTTTCCGTCGTTTTAGATGTAGAATCAGGGTGAGCATGTATTAAGCAATTACACAAGTCGACTCAACGATATCTTACCACTTGAAAATTGTGTTGATCCTACATAAGCCACGTTGCCAAACACATCCTTCCCAGTAACCTGAACTCTAGCACCGACTTTAAGTGGTTTTACATCGGCCATTTTCTGCAAAATTTATGATGAATTTAAATCAAGGGGCGTTTTTCCTCCATTCCACACTCTCGAGTCCCCACGCATGCTACGTCATAACTTTCGGCTAGGGCCTACCGGTTACTGGTCAAAACATCCATTTGTCAAAACGTCCACGCCACACTTGGGTCAGAACATCCATGACTCCATGACCACGGGTCATAGGCCTATCAATCATGGCCATGGCCCATGGCCATGGGTCACAACGTACGTCCACACCACGGGTCGTTACGTTGGTCAGAACGACCACGCGATCGTCCATCCATGAATGAATGAATTTATTAACTCAGACCAACGGATAGTCTCTCCATGTTGTCATGTCATGACTGTGACTGTGTAGGCCTGGTCAAGCTCGTGTGCATAGGATTGGGCATGCGTGCATTGCATGCATTGACAAACACACAACCAGTGCAGTGACAGCGTCATCAGTCAGTGCACAGGAACCAGTATAAATGGATTTTGGGGAGTAAAATAATAATACTGACAAGGAAGGAAAGCCTGAGATTTTACACAGCGAGATGGGGGCGGCCATCTTGGAATCCGATTCACGCCGACTCGCCCGTCAAACGGGCCCCAAAATGTGCACAAAATCACTTACCGACGAACATTTTCTGCATTCTACATCTTCTGTATATTATTTTAGACTAAGCTGACACCTTTGATTAGCATATCCTGTCCAATTAATAAAGTAATCCACCCTCGAACGACGAAGTCGCACTGTCCTGCCTCCGATATGACCCAAATCCCCAGCCAAATGCATCAGAACGAGGCTCCAGCCAGGAATCCCCTCAAATCTAAAAATAGTACGTGGCCAGTGCTGCCAGGCCAATCAGCACTGGCCTCGCCAGGTAGATTTCTGGGTATTCCCGGCTGGAGCCTCGTTCTGATGCATGTGGCTTGGGATTTGGGTCATATCGGAGGCAGGACAGTGCGACTTCGTCGTTCGAGGGTGGATTACTTTATTAATTGGACAGGATATGCTAATCAAAGGTGTCAGCTTAGTCTAAAATAATATACAGAAGATGTAGAATGCAGAAAATGTTCGTCGGTAAGTGATTTTGTGCACATTTTGGGGCCCGTTTGACGGGCGAGTCGGCGTGAATCGGATTCCAAGATGGCCGCCCCCATCTCGCTGTGTAAAATCTCAGGCTTTCCTTCCTTGTCAGTATTATTATTTTACTCCCCAAAATCCATTTATACTGGTTCCTGTGGTCAGTGTCAAAAGATAATCGTGGTTTTAGGCCTATAAATCGTGAAGACAAAAAGAGGCAGCGGTAATAGACACTGCTAAAAAAGGAATATGTGAGCATCCTTTGGTACATTACATTGGTTAGGAATAAATCATAGTTCGTCAACAAGAATTCTGTAAATAAATGTTGGTGAAAATACAAACTTCAGCTTAGGACATGTAGGAGGAGTTCCACTTTCTCCCACCAGGGGGAGACTCTGTGGATATGATAAAATAATCTCGGTCACCCGGCCGCTGTTTCGAATCTGTAATTTTTCTCCAGTTGCTGCACTAAAATGTAGTTTGGACGTCAATCATGTCGATAACATTAAAATGGAGTATATTTTGAGAAATAGTACTGACTTGATCGAGGTCAATTAATTTTGTGCGAATCGCTAAAATTTCTGTGTACTGAATCAACTGCTACAAATGACGTCAGCTGACCTCTGCCCCAAATCTGCATATTCTAATGAAGAAAGGGACAGGGAATGCCCCTGACGTCATCGACATATTGACGAATCAGTTTAGACTAATGTCACATTCTGACCAATGAAAACACAGAAAACTTGGCAGCTTCTGACACAACCGCCGAGCGTGCCGTTCGAGTGAATCCTCGACCCTCGCATTCCAAAGCGAGATTTCTGCCACTGAACATTCAACATGATGGTGCGTGAATTTCGTTATTAAATCCGTCTTCATCTTCCATCTCCTTGCATGAAATAAATATCAATGTTTATTGATACAATGTTTACTACATGTGTCAATGGTTGACACTCTTACTTTTTGACTGTGTTCCTTTTGTATAACGTTCTGAATGACTTTTTTACCAATGCTGGTTCGCCGGTTGTTGGAATGTCTCCTATGTCTTGTGTGCTTTCTGTAGTGTAAATGTACATAGAACGTTCCAGAGGAATGTTGTTGACGTGCTTGAGATTGCCATCAAGGCCCCTAACACTACAGATCTGTGATTTTAGTTGGGGACCATGTTTACAAATTGGGAAACATGTGTGCCCAGTTTGAAGGCCGACTACTTCGCACTTATCTATCCGTTTGGAACATTTCAACTACCATTGAGAAGTCAAGAATCTCTAGTTTTTAAATGTCTAAGCAGTTTGAAAATAGACTTAGGGACCTGGCCGCAATCACCATGGAATTCAATCATTTGAGCCTCAAAAGTTTGCAATTTCACGCCAACAGAGTTATGTCGTGGGCGCCGCTGACGTGACATGACGTCGTCCTTTGACGCAGTGGTCCCCAACCAACGTTATGGATCTGTAGCAAAGTACCCGTCAAGTGACACTGTCGGCAGTATCTCAATCGTAGATATTTGGCTATGAAAATTTGTAGACATTTAGCCAAACGGCTACCTTTGAACAACTGAACTTTTCGAGCACTGCAGAGTCGGCAGATGTCAGATGATTTCATGCATCAAAATGAAAATCTTGATCGATCTTCATAATCATTGGCCTTAGGCCTATTCCAATGCATTGCTTCAAACTCGCAGAAGGTACCTAAATTGGGCTTTCTAATAAATGAAAAACCCTTGTTGACGCAAGTTATGGGGTCGTTGTCTCAAGTTGACGCTTGTTGTCTCAATTTAGTATGACCGCCAGAATGATCTGATCACGACACATCTCTGACCAGAATTTATTTTTCAGCAACCAAGGATCATCCTCCTGAAGGAGGGCACAGACTCATCCCAGGGTAAACCACAGCTGATAAGTAACATCAATGCTTGCCAAGCAATAGTGGATGCTGTTCGAACAACCCTTGGTCCAAGAGGGATGGACAAATTGCTTGTTAATGATCAAGGTAGGATATGTTGGCATTGAACATCCTGAGAGCACAGAGCCCGTCTTACCCCTACCCTTCTGGAACTGTATGAAATACTTTGTCAAGTTGCCCCTCTGAGAAATATTGAATTGCCTCTGTTGAAGCAGCGTTGATGCTAAGAATATAGAAGTCAGTCAAAAAAAGTCAAGACTTTACTATATAGACTTGACTAGTGAGACTTAACAGTTGTCTCTACTTTACAGGAAAGGCTACAATTTCAAATGATGGAGCAACTATTATGAAGTTGCTTGATATTGTTCATCCTGCTGCCAAGACTTTGGTTGATATCGCCAAATCACAAGATGCTGAGGTGAGGTTTGGTCTGTGTTGCTTAAAATCTCTTTATGGTGTTCAGAGAAAAGGATCTGAACTAAATTCTGGGGTGCAGCGCGTCCAGTCCAGCAAACATCTAAAGAGAGATTTTGTTTAATGTCTGATTGAATAGTCTATTATAGAAAATACCCAGAACTTTCAGATTCTTATGTGTAAATCATGTTCTTTTTCAGGTGGGCGATGGAACTACATCAGTCGTTTTATTGGCTGGTGAATTTTTGAAACAGTGTAAACCATTTGTTGATGAAGGTGTCCACCCACAGATTATAATCCGAGCTTTTAGGAAGGCCACCAACCTTTCGATGAATAAGATAAAGGAGTTGGCAGTTGGAATCGAGAAGGGGGATGATGCGTGAGTGTTAACTGTCATCATCTGATGTATTCATTTGTTTTCTGGTTGCTACTGTTGTTCGATTTTCATCTCACCATCTCTTCTAGCATCAATACGTGTTTTAAATGTCTTCCCTTTTCCCTTCAGACAACATCGGGAACTTCTACAAAAATGTGCTTCCACGGCCCTGAGTTCAAAACTTGTCGCACACCAGAAAGATTTCTTTGCCAAGATGGTTGTAGATGCTGTGATGACGCTTGATACACTACTGCCTCTTAACATGATAGGAATAAAGAAAGTGCCAGGAGGAGCTTTGGAGGTAGGTTAATGAAGTCAACCCATTAAAAGATTACCAAGTCTAACAACATCAAGAATTAGGGCCAAAAAAGTTTTGATCAGATCAGTACATGTCCTTGTACCATTCCATTTTGCAGGATTCCAAATTAATTGATGGCGTAGCATTTAAGAAGACATTCAGTTATGCTGGCTTTGAGATGCAACCGAAGAAGTATGTGGATCCAAAGATTGCTTTATTGAATGTGGAATTAGAGCTAAAAGCAGAGAAAGAGAATGCAGAAGTTAGGGTCGATAGTGTGGAGGTAAGAGAAAATAGTGATGAATGTGACACCTCTCGGGATTAGATCACTTTGAACCCAAATGGTAAGAAAAAGTTGTAGAAGGCAGAGGAGATCTGAAAAGGGGACCCAGTAGGGGAGGGGGAAGATATGTACAGGATGACAAGTAGCAGAAAATTACCGGTAACACCTTATCCCCAGCTTGAAATTTTTCCTCTCCATTTCAGGAATATCAAAATATCGTTGATGCAGAATGGAAAATTCTCTATGAAAAGCTAGACAAAATTCATGAGAGTGGGGCCAAGGTAGTTCTATCCAAGTTACCTATAGGAGATGTTGCTACACAGTTCTTTGCAGATAGGTAAGATTGGAGTTCATGAATCAGTTGACTGTGCCTATGAATCTCTCATTGTGAATCTACTAAAAGTCGACATGTCTCTAGCATTCCTAACATCCAGGTGATTGTGTAGTTATTATCTGATTATATTGCTCATGCGGCTCCCCATGATTTCTCCAGAATTGCTTTGATCAACTTGGTTCTTTCGTGGAATTTGGTATATTTACCTGATGTGTCTATTTCTGTTGCAGAGATATGTTCTGTGCTGGTCGTGTCCCCGAAGATGATCTAAAGCGAACGATGAAGGCATGTGGTGGTGTTGTTCAAACGTCGATACATGCCATTACTGATGATGTACTTGGTTCTTGTAGTTTGTTTGAGGAGGTGCAAATTGGAGGTGAAAGGTGAGAATGATAAATATGGTCGGGCACTACTGTAATGGGTCATGATGCAATTGAGTGAATCCACTGATTAGTCAGCTGTGCATGTTGCCAGTACTTGCTCAGTGTTACAACAGTGGTAAAGCAAGTTGCTTCACACCCTTTGGACAATGTCTGGCTGTCTTAGCTAGTGTTGCCCTGCCTGGGTGTGGAGCAGGGTTGCTGAGAGTTGGGGGTGGCTGTCTCTGTAGCTGCTTTCATAGTTTTTGCAACCTACAATTCTATCTTGCATCAAGAACACAACATTCCAAGATGGTTATTTGGTCCTGTATAATAGTCAATTGTTCTTTACTCTAGGTTCAATCTCTTTACTGGTTGTCCTCATGCTAAAACTTGTACTATAGTCTTAAGAGGAGGAGCAGAGCAGTTCATGGAGGAAACAGAGAGATCTTTACATGATGCCATTATGATTGTACGAAGAGCTATAAAGAATGATTCGGTTGTGGCAGGTAAGCCAGAATCCTTCAGAATCCTTTAGTTCTTGAATGGAATTGTCATTTTCCATGGTTTCTTGAGTCATCTACTTGGATGTATTCTGTTGTATAATCCACTGTATTCTTTCTCAGGTGGTGGTGCCATTGAAATGGAATTGAGTAAATATCTGAGGGATTATTCGAGAACGATTGCTGGTAAAGAACAACTGCTTATTGGTGCCATGGCAAAAGCTTTGGAGATCATCCCAAGACAGCTGTGCGATAATGCTGGGTTCGATGCCACGAATATTTTGAATAAGTTGAGGCAGAAGCATGCTTCAGGTTAGTATGTCAGAATACCAACCAATTACTGGTACTTATTGTCAAAATGTCCCAATTTATAATCTATTATTCCACGTGTACATGTACTGCATTTTCCTTGCTCTGGCTAATGCGTATGCCACAGTTTCTGTTGTATGAACATGTATCTGACTCAGTTGGGTTGTGCATATGATGAGCATTTCCCTTGTTCCTTTTCAGGTGGTACCTGGTATGGTGTCGACATCAATGCTGAAGATATTGCAGACAATTTCGAAGCGTGTGTATGGGAACCAGCTCTAGTTAAAATCAACGCTCTGACTGCTGCCTCTGAGGCGACGTGCCTCATTTTGTCAGTGGATGAAACAATAAAGAATCCGAAATCTGGCGGAGGTGAAAACCAGATGCCCATGGGGCGTGGAAGGGGTCGTCCACGTTAACGAACTCCAGTATTCTAGGAATATTTTTCATATTCACATAAGTGAAAACCTGTACTG
This sequence comes from Notospermus geniculatus, assembly GCA_002633025.1. Classification (NCBI taxonomy): domain Eukaryota; kingdom Metazoa; phylum Nemertea; class Pilidiophora; order Heteronemertea; family Lineidae; genus Notospermus; species Notospermus geniculatus. Next base: position 25,657 of record NMRB01003744.1, on the reverse strand, counting down.
GTTGATTCTGGAACTGACATCTATGAACTGTCATTCTGATGTCTTCCATTCAAGAACGAAGTAACCAAGATATCAATGTGAACAAACATGTTATAGAGCTTTCTGTGGACTTGAAGCTTCTGTTATTTATCAATCAATGGAGCTTAGATAGTATTGACAATATTCCTTCTTGATCTTCTGTGAAGCGGTTGGTGCTTGCTCCCAGAAGCCTATTATTATCACTTAAACCACTTGAAACGCCTATACCCTCATGATGTGTGCTCATTTTCCTTTAGTTGCTAGCTTTTGTACATTTCTTTTGTAAATAATAATAAGTATGAACAGTCTGTTGATGTGAAAATATGTCTGCTCTTTCTCCTATTTCATGCCTGCTGAAATCCAGTGATGGTGCAACTTGGGAGTTGAAGTATTCAAATAGGCTACAGCCATTTTTTGCAGTGGCAAACAGAATGAATACGGATATGAGCTACTATCTTGTAACTGCGAAAATAAGGGACAACAGTATGGTAGGTTTTCGCTATAATCATCTTGAAAATCAAGTCCTACGATCACTTTGCCTTCGAACCATGCTCCACTCAAATAGTCTAGTCCAAAGGTGTAGCGATATCAACCTTGATCATTTAAGATGGCTATGATGATCTTGGGCCAAATATGCATTACGTTTATGCCCTGTGGGATAGCTGTTGGATTATCGTAACAGGGTGCCAAATATCCATGACCAAAGGAGTTGAGATCACACACATGTGCTGTGTTTTCGTCATCATGCATGGAATTGCCCTGTTTTCTAGTTTAACCAACTACCGGTAGATGGCAGGGCTGTAGTTTTAAAAACTCCAAAAATGCTACTTTCTGGTTGATAATCAACTGCAACCAACGCCATCCTTATCAATTTGATGCTAAGAGGGTCGTTTCGTTCAAATGTCGTAGACATTTATCACATATTTATCAAATTTAATCTGATAATCATATCGACGATCATGACGATAGATGGAGGTCACTGCACATAATTTGATGACGTCACACACAGCTCTTGATATTTCCTTCGGGTTCAGGGGAGATGTCATCGCACATTTCGGATTAATTGCACCTTATCGGATTATATGAGCGTGATTTTTGATGTCGTGATTATCAACTAAATACCATGGCGTCAAAATATACAAATGTTCTGCTGGTTACAGCGAACGTGGGGTCAATTTTTGAAGACGTAAGTCCAACCCTGACCTGATTTGGCTTTCCATGATGATCTGTGCTTGCAACGCAGTCGCAACTAACTGTATACAATGTAGGCCTGTACGTCATTCGTAGTTCAGTGCTGGCGCGATCTCTCATGTCTTGTTACATTATTGCCCATGATATCTTGTAGGCCTAGGCCTTTATTCATGATGAATTTATGCACTTGAGTTGTTTGGTTTGAGCATTGTTCAATTTGTTGAGCTCTTGAGAGTTTGGGGGGGGGGGGTTACATTTCAAGATGTTGATTGATATATCAGATACATACATATAACATCTGCTATGCTGTAGGCCTACCGGTACTTCACACTCACCAGGTTTTCGGTATGCTCACTGCTACTATTACTAATGAATGAAAGATTTCAGTCACCTTCCCAGAGATGAATTAATAAGGGGGCGCAAGCGACACGCTGCCCCTCTCATGCCAGTTGTCGCAGAATGTGTTTCGTCTCTTTAATTTCGGATTTGTACTAGTTGTAATCAAGTGCCCCCTTGTGCCTTATCCGAACACCTGGAAGTCCCCCTGCTAAGCACCTGGGATTGGGCCATGGCACTAGGGACAGGGGCCTGCCTTCATGCGGCCAGCCTTCTGTTAGACATACATTGTAGAATCCTTGTCATATAATGTGCTTTTCCCTCTTTTCAGCCTGAAAAAATGCTGAAGATGTGGCTGAATGAATTCTTGGCGGTAAGTGTCTCTGCAGTACTACCGCTTGTTGTGTCCAGTTTGTTTACAACTTTTTTACTACTTGTAGGCCTAGTTCAGTAGAGATCATTTGCAATAAACGGTGTCCACTTAAGATAAATTTGTCCTGCTCATTCATTTATGCAATGTGGGGTCAAACTGCAAGAAATGGAAGAAAATGCATGTAGAGAGAACATGCAGAAGGACAAAGACTAAGTTTGAATGGTTTCAGTGTCAGCTAGTTTGTTTTATGCCCAAAAGCAAAGTTTGAGAAATTTCAGCTTGGATTTTCATTCAGGGTTGATACTTGACGTATTATTTGGAAGAGAAGTAAGCCTACTGATGAAAAGTTCAGAAAAAGAGTCAGTCTGGGGAAGAATGAAGTGTGCATATCGGCGTACAATAATACTGCAGATAATACTTTCGATTCCAAATGAATTTATGGCCTACATGTACTCCACAACCTATCTAGTTCAGCGTGCATTGGTTCTCATCGTGCATGTCATGTGTATGAATGAAACATTTTTGTTGGTTACTAGGCCAAGTTATTCAAATCAAATATTTGATAGGGACTCGTATATTATTCCTATATAGGCCTCGTGGATTTCTTTATTTATTCTGGCACATGTGCTGCGTCATTGATGAATCAAGTGTACACGATTACCTCCAACAAACACCACTAATCTGGAACAATTACCTATCATAAAAAACTCTGGATGTTTTACAAACGTTTAATAGGTTAAATGGTCGTGGTGGAGTTCCACTTTTTGCATGAGGACGAGTTGGGGTACTTGTGTAATTAAGCATTGCTGGTATGATGTCAATGAGAATGATTTGATTTGTACCTGGTATTGTATTACATAGCAAACATGATGTAATATTTGTAGACCAGGGCCGACCGCACAGAAAGTCCGATAGTGCCACCAGCACCTATCGGTAGTTGGTTATAATGAATTTTCCCATTAAAGCCCCACAGTATTGAATTTTACGGTATTTTCAAAATGTTAGGAGAGTGGAGGTTGAGGTCTCAGGGCCTAGTGAAGGTCTCCAAAATGCTTGCCTGATACTTACTTTTAATAACCAAGGCCTAGTTTTCAACAGAGAGTGAAAAAACTGCGTAGGGGAGCTCTAATGCATTGAGATAGAGCGCAGTACATTTTTACACTACGCTGACGTCATGACGTCGTCAAGAATCGCGGCGACGATTTGCGTTTTTCAGATTCAATACAGTGGGGCTTTAACTAAACCCCGATAGGCACCGAAAGCACTATCGGACTTTCTGTGTGGTCAGCCCTGCTTTGCAGAGACTACTTGTTGCTTTCATAGCCAAATTTCTTCTGTCTATCATCAAAAATAGATGAGAGGAGTATTAGTATTGATGCCATGAAAGCAGTGTGTGAGATAACACTGAAGTTTTGTTATGATTTGCTGTTGTGTTTCGTGAAGGCTACCAACTGCACCCAATAATAATGCCAATCTTGTTGATAAATGTGGAGCATTCTTGCAGTTGAAAGTGACTTCGTCTCTAAAGCAAGAATCGCACAAAAAAATTCAAAACAACACAGGATTGTGGTTACAATTCACAGTGCAAGGCAAAATGTCTCTAGGGTAGCAAAACACAAGGGAGTTTTTGCCATTTCTCAATAAACCCGCATAAAAACTTGTCCAATGGCTGAGAATTGTATACTTTACAAAACCATACTTTTCAAACACCATACTCGCATTTGAAAGTAATGTGAGGGTGAAATTGTCTATTTTATGAATTAATACTATGGTGTCCATAATTTCCTGAGCAAATATTGACACCTCCTGTTCTGTAAATTGACGTGTTGGGAATGATTATTGTTTGTTGATGTCAGTGTCATTTGATTTATCCCTAATTGCAGCCAAGTTACTCTATGTACGTCAATGAGGGATGAAAAACGTAATCGTAATCTACATTCCTCCATATCCTTGATGGTCCAATAAAGTTTTAAACGGATTTAATTTTGACTAAGTGAAAATGGCCACTGGTACATGTAGAGCTCTCTGGCCTACAGATGGTTTTGACAGATGGCAGGAGCCTCTTTTCCATCTCTCCAATGTTCAGCTTTGGAGGAATTGTACATGTATAATTGTATAATTCCTCCAAGGTTCAACTGAGGCAAAATAAAAGAATTCTGCAGGAATGCAGTTTTGGAAGGGCATTGCACTTTGCAATGTGAATACAGCACATCTGATGGCAGGTTCGCAATGATAAAATCTACAAAGTCATGGACTTGGAATACCTGCGAGTTTGAATTGAGGCTGACTTTTTATGTTAGGTAAGCATGGAGAAATCTTGCTGGGCAGTTATCCAAGATGTTTATGTGCCACTGAAAACTGCTCCCATGAATATTTTGCTCATGGTTGTTTTGCTCCCAGCAGTTCGTAGATCTGTCAGATTTGCAGATTGAACACCATTGGCTGAGAGAAGTACCAGTGGAATTCCAAAAATGAGTGGTGTGGTTTTTTACTCACTTTTGGCCACGGTTGAATTTCCACCTGTCAACATTTCAAATTCTATGGTGTTGCAATGAAGATCGATGCTACAGCACGTAGCCCAGGGTCATCTTCAATCAGGTGACAAATTTTCCGGGGATGGATTTCCCTGTAACCGTTATGGAAACATAATTTTACAAAATACGGTGCAGGTGTGACATGGACAGATCCCCAGGATAGTTCCTTCCAGAATAAATGTTCATTTTCCATAAAGTGATATTTGTTGCTGTGGCTAATGGCTTCCCTGAAGCTCTCAAAATGACTGATGATGCTTTCAGAAAAAATAACCCCCATTTATTTAATTTGGTTACCCAGACAATTTTACATCACATGTGATAGAATATTTCTGTTCCCCTACAAATTCTTTCCCTTGTGGGAATATGTTGTTTTTTAGGATGTCTGCAAACGTGGCAGACCAAAGCAAAAAATTCTATGGATTTCTCCCAATGCTAATTACTGATGATCTATTGCATACTGTAAACAAAGAATGCAGAATTTTTTTGGTGTTTGGTAGTGATACATGTATTCAGGCACTATATAATGATTTGGTGAGTCTCTTGCACCAATAGGGTCTCAAAAATGTTGGTGTTATTTGTCACACACGGAAAAACCTCTTGAAATGTCAAGACCTACAGTCACAATGCCTATAGGTGCTCCACTCGTCATTGATATTGAGGTGCAGTATGAACCCTTGATGGTCCAGGATGGTGAAAAATANCTGCCAGCTGTTTACTGGGGCTTATTTCTGTGTTTGTTTCTGTGTTTGCCACTGTATTAACTGCACCGGTGCGTATTTCATGTATTTCTTCATCGATGTATAATCCATATTAATTTGGTCTAATCATAACACTTTGATACACCATTGTTGTAAATGCAGCATGAAACAGAATGCTCTTGCACAGGTCATGAAAAAAAATCTTTGGACATGTTGGAGAAGAGAAATTTACACCTTGAGCACCCTGCCTGAGGTAATCTGCAGTGGTTAGCACTTGCTGCCTTCATCACTGCGCACGTGACCCTGGAGGTCTGGTGTGGAATTCTGCCTATGTCGGCTTGTTCCTCAACACCAGGTGAAACAGTCACATTTTGAGTCCCATTGCATACTCCTCGAGTCATATTACGTACATACTCCTCGAGTCATATTCTGTACTTTGCATACTCCTCGAGTCATATTACGTACTTCATATACATGTAGATCCATCAGTTAAATAGAATAGAAGCTCACCACAAAACCCTGAAAAATTGAGCCGGCTTCAAACACCAGTAATGAAAGATCAATCAATATGAGACCAATATTGACCATGATATCTGGAAAATTTGCATTTTGCAAGAATTACTTGGTCGTGTTATGCAAATTCAGTTCCTTCAGCAACCAGGCAATAACTGTCGGATCGATTTCGATAACAATTTATATGGCAACATTTATAGACCAGGTCAGGTAATGTTGGTCTTGATCGATTCCTACTCAATGAATTTCAAGTAATGGGCTACTGTTGTGACTGATGTGGAACATATATTGAGGGGTTGGGAATATGGTGAGGGTGGTTGAAGCTGCGGTTCGGCTGGTTTGAAAAATCAATGCCGAAACCCAGAAAGAGGTCATTGACACTGTGTTTTCTGTTGAGAGTATATTTGACTTTGATCCATCACTGGAGCAGAGTTCAAGAGTTTCAAAAATGTTGGATTTTGGATTGAAAATTTTATGCAGGGTCCCCAAAAAGCTCCATGTAAGAAGATTGGAACATCAGGGTCCATATTCATACAAAATTGCAAGGCTTAGTTTAGGCCAACCAACTTGGGCAAGGTTTTATGAATATGGGCCCAGGAGGTCAGTGATCTTGAATTCATGAAGGGGCTACTGGTATCACACATACAGGATGAACTCCTCATCAGGGTGTAAAGTTGGCTCATGTTCAAGGCAGGAGAACCTGATCGGCACAGATAGTTGACAATTAGGCCAATACTGACAGATAATACATGATAGGAAACATGATCCTGATAAATAGGTTCCTTAAACAGGGAAGAGATGTCTTAAAGACCCTGTTTGTATTTGGAGAGAATGGATACGGAGCAACAAATGCTAGTGTTTCAACGGGAAACATGGCAAAGACACACTTTACCTCTTTTTTTAGCCTATCGCTATCAGTTTCATCATTTTCTTCCCCTTTTTAAGTACAGAGAAGGGTATTGAAAGAAGCTTTCTGCAAGATGATCCTTGATTTTCTCATTTGGAATTTGAGATAGTCGGTTCTTATAGCAGGAGACCTGTTTCTGTTTTCCAATGCTACGATCTGCAAAAATGCTGTAGGTATTAGTTTCTGGTAGCCTGGTGTTGTGTGCTAACATTGCCAAGGTCAATCATTGTGAAGTATACCTGAAACACTCCATTTCCTGAAAATAACAGGTGGCTGTTGCCAAGTGATTGTGATGGCCCTTTGTAAACGTCAAGACCTCACCTTGCATTCTCCTACATGTAGCTATTCTCAAGAGTCATAGCTATTCTCATAAACAGTTGGCCTACATGGATTTTACAGTGGCTTGGAGAACCCTGGGGATGGGATCATATTGTTAGGCCCTCCCTGTGACACTTGTGAGCTTAGTTTCATCAGTTAAGAATGAAATGGTCCATGGACCATGTGCTCACCGGGTTGGACATAATAGTCTAATGACAGAGGGAGGTACATATCAGTGGTATGAGCAATCTCGGTCAAGTCACTCCCAGCTAGGACTTTGATGATTTTTGGGTTATGCCACCTGGCGCCATATTGTATGTTCGATCGGGCCGGAACTTCACATGCACATAAAGGTCATCTGCAGGGGACCACATAGCACATTGGAGTGCTTTGGGTCAAGTCGTTCCTGAGTTACAGCACTTTGATGATTTTCGGGTTACGCCACCTGGCGGCCATATTGGATGTCCGATC
>NMRB01003743.1:10090-23654 GCA_002633025.1 Notospermus geniculatus | reverse complement strand
AACGCTGACACGAACGTCCATCCTTTTGTTCGGTGCTCACTTTGTGGTATTTAACAATGGTTTGGCATTCGCGTTGGCGTTTTGGGGGCTTTGCGAAAATTCCCTTATTATCGTCCCGGTCTAACGTTTTTCAGTGTGGTCATTCAATCTATAGTAATGTCACACTGAAAAACGTCACCGCGGTATTTTTCTACTGTTGTTATTTTTGCGACAGAAATATCACCACAAAATCACTCAAATCACAGTCAGTATCGATCGGTTCGAAGAATCCCTTCTTTCAGACCTGGCCCGACAATAAATCGGGCAAGTGGTGAAGAATCAAAAGATTCCGTGCAGCGGTTTTCTGCGAACCACGTCCTAATTGCGAATGAAATGGTCCATGGACCATGTGCTCACCTGGGTGAACGTACCAGAAAAACTAATGACAAATGTTAAATCGAAATGTTCCAGGGTCATGTATCCTCATTAGATGCACCTGACATGCCTTGGAGACAATCAAGTTACAGTTCAGGAGTTACTGGACTTTGAGCTTTGGTTTTGGCCACTTGGTTGCCAAGTGGAGAATCGAATTGGACCGAAAAGTGGTGTCATTGGTAACCTGACATAGGGGTGTATATGTACCAAGTTTCAAGTCAATAGCCCAAGCAGTTATGAAACGCGCCACCAAATGCCTAAATTTTGAACTTTGACCTCTGTGACCTTGAGAAGTCGGTCAAATCAAAAACCCCTTATTTATGTCATGCATCCTCATTAGAAGCACCAATGATAAAAATTTGGAGAGGATCCAGTCATTAGTTCATGAGTTATTGCACTTTTTGTGTTTTTGGTTTCCGCCACCTGGTGGCCAAGCTAAGGGTCAAATCGGACCGAAACTTGGGGTCATAGGTCATCTGACCAAGGTGTATATATGTACCGAATTTCAGGCCAATAGCACCTGCGGTTACGAAATATGCCACTTAAAGGCAAAATTTTGAACATTTTCGGGTTACGCCACCTGGCGGCCATATTGGAACCTTAATCAGGCCAAAATTTGACGTGCTTGTAAAGGTCATCTAGAAGGAGGTACATATCAAATTTGATCGCTCTGGGTCAAGTCGTTCCTGAGTTACAGCACATTTGATGATTTTCGTGTTACGCCACCTGGCGGCCATATTGGAAATTTAATCAGGCCAAGTCAAGAATCGAATCGGACCAAAACTTGGTGTCATAGGTCATATGACCTAGGGGCATATGTGTACCAAGTTTCAGATCAATAGCCCCAGCGGTTACGAAACGTGCCCTGCTAACGGACGACGACGACGACGACGACGGACGACGGACGCACAACCATTGTATAAGCTCACCACAGGTGAGCTAAAAATGTCCCCAATCCTAGCGAAATCAATATGGGCACATCGAAGCGCGCGGTGCTCATAATTAAGGTAAAGGGAGTTACATCCTCACCTCAAATATAAGTAATGGTACAACCAGGAATGTATAACCAACAGCCGTGTAGACGTTGCCTCGCCGCTGTTCTGGGATGATATCGGGCGACTTGATGAGTATTATCGCCAGGATGATTGCATATAGGACACCAATCATTGCAACGCACATGACAATCCATAACGGTATGAAGACGAGCTGAAATATGTCGAGAATGAATTCTGGATCATAAAGTTCCATGAAAAGCAACGTGTTCTTGAGTTCCTGGAGTCTTTTTTGACACGATGAACTTCCTGTGTCAAACAAGTTTTTCAAACAGACCAAGTTTCCTCCTGTACTTCCAAATCAATTAATGCTTGAAAACAGTCTGGCGCTCCTGAGTAAAAATTCCAGACAAGCCAGAGAGAGAGTTCATTTAGCTGCAGCTCAGGGGAAGTCAGTGTTACCACGGTTAGGAGATGTTTATTGAGCCAGGGAGGTAGCTGACATTGGCAAGGCTTGAAACAGTCTGAGCCAACAAGTCCAGACCACTCAGACCCAGACACTGACACAGCTCCAGACACCGAATTACCGGTAGGGTGGGATTGCCTTTGGCCGCTACGTATAAATCCTTTTATTTCCACTATTAGGCTTTGAAAATTGCACGTTATCACTAAAGCTTGGTGTGTTAGTGAGTGAATATAAGTGTTAAAGGAGCCACTGACTCTGAGAGTGGCTCCCTCAACACTTCATTCACCAGTGTATCTTATTAACTTATTCTCAGCTTACCACCCAACGCCACCGTATAAATCCATCAAGCCTCAGGGACAAGAAAATGAACTGGAGAATATTGACAGAGCAGAACAATTCCAACTGAAACAAAAAATATATCTCTTAGCCAAAACTATCCCTGGGCTGGGTTGTACAAAAAATCTTAGTGTTTGTTTACGTTATCTTTTTGACACCAGAGGTTTCCTCCCACATTACGTACAAATCGCCGAGTATTGAAATGAAATGGTCCATGGACCATGTGCTCACTGGGTTGGACATAACAGTCTAATGACAGAGGGAGGTACGGTACATATCAGTTATGAGCAATCTGGGTCAAGTCATTCCCAGAAAAGACTTTGATGATTTTTGGGTTATGCCACCTGGCGGCCATATTAGATGTCCGATCGGGCTGCAACTTCACATGCACATAAAGGTCATCTGCAGCGGACCACATAGCACATTGGAGCGCTTTGGGTCAAGTCGTTCCTGAGTTACAGCACTTTGATGATTTTCGAGTTACGCCACCTGGCGGCCATATTGGATGTCCGATCGGGCCAAAACTTCACATGGACATAAAGGTCATCTGCAGGGGGCCACATAGCAAATTGGAGCGCTTTGGGTTAAGGCGTTCCTGAGTTACAGCACTTTGATGATTTTTGGGTTACGCCACCTGGTGGCCATGTTTGAAGTCAAATCAGGCCGAAATTTGACATGCATGTAAAGGTCATCTAGATGGAGGTAAATATCAAATTTGAGCACTCTGCGTCAAGCCGTTCCTGAGTAATAGCACTTACTTGATTTTCAGGTTACGCCACCTGGCGGCCATATTGGATGTCGAATCGGGCCGAAACTTGGTATTTTTTAAGGTACCCCTCCAATGCATGTTTATGCAAGATATGAAGTTGCTCGGTGAAATAATGACAAACTGTGGCAGGTTCGTCACTTTTGTCGAACTTTGACCTCTGTGACCTTGAAAAGTAGGTCAAATCAAAAACCCGTTATATATGTTATGTATCCTTATTAGCTACACCTATGATAAAAATTTGAAGATGATCTAGTCATTAGTTCAGGAGTTATTGTACTTTTTGTGTTTTTGGTTTCCGCCACCTGGTGGCCAAACTGAGAGTCGAATCGGACCGAAACTTGGTGTCGTGGGTCATCTGACCTAGGGGTATATATGTACCAAGTTTCAGATCAATAGCTCCAGCGGTTACGAAACGTGCCCTGCTAACGGACAACGACGGACGACGACGGCTGACGACGGACGCTGCACCATCGTAATTGCTCACCCCAGTGAGCTAAAAAGAGTGAAATTATGAGCCAAGTGTAGAATTTAGACGTCCATTGACGTCATGGCTCTCAAACAATATTTTTTTAACAATGACATAGCCTGTCAGTTAGCTATCCAATGCCTACCATCTTTGATAATCGAAGGGCGATCTGCTCACCACTGCGGTACATCGCACATCACCCTTCGAGAAATAGACCGGTCCGCGACGTATCCGCTGCCTCTCGAAGAAGAGGCCAATCAGAACCGGTGTTGTAAAATTTGAATCGTGGTACAAATAGCGGTAGCCGAAGACCCGATATAAAGTGCAATGATTGGTCGACCGGTAAAGTTGGCATCGTGCCAAGATACGCCGCGGACTGGTCTTTTTCTCGAAGGGTGATGTGCGATGGAACGCAGCTGGTGAGCAGATTGCCCTTCGATTATCGAAGATGATGCCCACATGTATGTAGCTAGATTAATACCACAAAAGCACTCAAATTACCTCAAATGATCGTTCGTGTTTAACGGCCCAAATGCAGATCCCTATTGACATGACAGACATGAAGATGAGAGGAATAAAGACAAAAACCCAGAGTGTTTGATCGCGCTCGAGTTTATCGCAGACAAGAATCTCAAACATGAAGAGCTGGAGTATCATCCCGGTGCTGATAATCATTGCCTTGTATTGGATATAACTGTCTCCCTCGAGTCTGAAATAGTCAACGGAGAAAACCCTGCTACAGTGTATAACTCATTGATATTAACACAGTGATAGAATGACTGTCTGTAGTGCACCTCCATCTACCAATTTCGTGGTGGGATCTCCGATCTAAGAAGACACCCAAAAACACTGGCCACGTAGCCTACGACAGCTCTTTATTCTGGACACAAACAGGACTTGATCAGTATAACTGGTACATGTACTTATATTGTCCACATTACAGTGAAACCTCTCTTTCCAAACACCTCTGCAAGGACGACACCTCTCTCCTTTGGATACAAAAGTTCAATCCCAAAGTGGCCACTTCTATTCTATTTATTTTGATAAATAGGTGGCGAGACTTTCCCACGCATGATGGAAGGTTTTCGGCATATCACTTTCTGCAGCAAGATATTCCAGGGGGCAAAGGAGGCTACAAGCCAAAATTCACCTACATCTGACAGAGTAACAGGGCCTTCAAGAGTTTTGAGAGAAGCCGACGACTATGCAACAGTACTTTTTCCTGTACATGTATTACAGCACTGAAAAGATAGGAGGCCACCAAGAGGTGAAAAGTAGTCTGCAGACTCCTTCGTGAGAGAGGCTGGAGTTTAGCGCTTTATCGAGACCTCCTTCTAGAGAACGATGCAGAGCCGNGGGGGGGGGGGGGGGGGCTCACCCAAAGTGAGTCAAGGGGTCGGATCAGTGCCGGGCATTTCCAACCGCCCTGGGTAATTCGAAGAATCTGATCCACCTCCACATGGGCTAACTCCCATGTGGTTGTAACCCAATTGTTCCTTTCAGAAAACAGAGCCTCGATCACGGACCGGTACATGGAAACGACCGCGCGGCATGGCCTGGTGGAACTTTGGGTGGCACGGGTCTACAAGAATGCTCATCGAGTAATCAAGACGATCTGCCAATGGGAGACGGTCCCACGAAGGCAGCGTTTCGACCAGGGGTTTCTGTTACCCAGGGGTCAGCCTGCGAGGAGGGGGTCCTATGGGAGATTGGCGACGGACGTGGTCGATCTCGAGGACCTCAGGTCGGAAATGAGCGCGGAGAAACTGGAAAGCCACAGATCCAGAACAACGAAACAATGGCTTGAACATGCTCACTCCACCAGGAGCACACGTTAGTTGCTAATGAAGCTCAAGAGGCTAGTGGATGCTTCTACGAGTCGGGGTCCGGCGCCGGGCCCTAACAGATCCGACAACAAGAAGGCGGACCAAAGCAGAAACCGCAAAAGCAGGTCGAAATCTGCTGGAGCGGAAGAGGCTGCGAGAAGCCCCAGAACACCAGAGAGCAACGCAACAACTGAGTCGCTCATCTTGCAGAGTGGGAGAAGGTGCAACCACACACCAGTCACGCCTAAGGCCTCAAGGGATAATGCTGCAAGAGGCTCCAGGAACAGACTCAACTTTGCTGTGGCAGTTTAAAACCAACTGCCAGACATTGAGGAAGAACCTCAGCCTCAACCTCCCCCTCTGTCACCATAGTGGGAAGGAGGACCAGGTGCCAATGAATTGGAGAACAGGGAGGTGCAGCCACGTGGCACACCTGAGAGGGTGCCAAAGGACGAGTTGGGGGGAAAGGGGCACCCCGACACCCGGCAACTCCAGCGATGAAGAGGTACCTGAGGGACCCGCAGCAGAGGATGCCGAAGGGAGAGGCCTTGAGGGCAGATGCGCCAGGGGCGGAGATGGGGGAGGAGACGATCCAAACCCTGAACCACAACCCACGGAAGAGCAACACCAATACTTCCTTGAATGTCTCGAAGCGGCCCGGGACTGGAGCAAAAGGTACTAGTATGCAGTCAGGCGAAAAAGGACAACCCTTCGACATGAGAAGGGTTAGGATAGCCGACACACTTTTCAGCGAGTACTGGCAGAGCTCACCCGAAGACCCCAACGTTGGCACCTATGCCCTGGCACTGTTTACTCTAGATGACAGGCAGCGACCAAAGTCCATGGAGGAGACTGCAACCATCCAGAAGCGGGGTGAACTGCAAGGAAAGGCATCAAACGAGGTTGCACAACTTCGAAGGATCCTTTCACTTATTTCTGTTGAGCTAGAGCGGTCGAAAGCCAACCGAAAGGCCACGAAGAAACAGCTGGCCAATCGCCGATACATCAGGAGACAAGCAGTCAAGGGAAAGGTCAATAGGAACGCCCTCCTGAGAGCCAGGGAAACCACACTGAAGCTACTCAAAGTCCAGAAGGTGCAGGAAAAAGATAGGTCAAAATATGAGAGGTATATTCAATTCAACAGAATTGGGACTTCGATGTGCATGGCCTAAGTTCCCTGGATAGAACGAAGGCGACCGGGAACAAGCCTCAACCGACGCCCTCGATCCAATCCTTCCATGATATCTGGGCAGGAATCGTGGGGGTAAAGGGAGCGTATCAACCCGAGGATCAAGACATCGCTGACTGGACACGGACAGTGCAAGCCAAGCGCGATGCTCGGGGCGGGGAACCCGTCGTCGAGTGCACAGTCACGGACGCTGAGTGGAGGAAGCTCACGTCCGATGGGATCCGAAACGTCTGGCGGAAGATCTCTGGGGCATGCAACAGTGCTTTGAGACAGGTAGTGGTGGAGCTCCTCAACGGAGCCCAGGGTGCTACAACCCTAATCTACAAAGGTGCGGGAGACAGGGAAGACCCCTCAAAGTATAGGCCCATTGCATGCCTTAACACTGTGTACAAGGTTATGACATCCGTTAATGGCTAACAAGCTGACGGATAAGCTTGTGGAGGAAGGTCTGCTGCTGCTGCTGCAGCAGCAGAGGGCCTTGTGGAAAGTAGGTCGAGGGACAATGGATCATGCTTGGTCGTGGATTCACTAATTGCACAAGATGCGAAGAAGGGCCACAAGAACCTCGCAGTCACATGGCTCAATTTCACCAAGGCATACGATCGTGTGCCTCATCAGTTGGTGGTCGATTGCCTTGGATGCGTCGGTGGACGTGCCTGGTGATAGGGCAGCTAGTCCCACAGTGGGCCGGTAGATTGGTTGTCGAGGTTCTCGAGTAGTAAAGACTGACCTACTCCGATACGAAAAAGGCCTTTTGCAAGGGGATTCACTTACTATCACCCATCCTCTTCTGTCTTGCCATGGCTCCACTTGCATGCGATCGATACATGTAGATGTGTGAGAAACCATATAAGACGGGGAACGGATAGAAGGTCTCACACAATGGGTTGATGGATGACATCAAGGTCTACACCAAAACAGAACGTGACCTTGAATAGGCATTTGTCAGAGGGTAGTCAAGGGGCCCTTACCCTTGGTGGTGAACTGAACCTGGCGAAATGCGGAAAAGCCATCCTCGAGAGAGGGAAACCTTGGCCGGCAATACCGTGAAGGCAAGTTGTATAAGTACCATGGTATTAAGCAGCTTTTTGGGATGGGTGCTCCTGTGCTCAGGACAGGGCTGCCCACCCTCTATTTTGTTTTGGTGGATTCTGATATAAAAAATTGTGGATTTTCCTATGAAAGTGGGGATTTTCTAAAATTTTGAAAGCAAAAATGTGGATTATTTCAAATAAATTGTGTATTATACAGTAAATTGTGTATTTAACAGAGACGGCCAATTTTCACTTATTTTCTATCGTCGCTTATTTCAGAATATTCCATTTGATTATTGCTGACACCCTCTACAGTTATTGACGCATACTACAGAAAAAATTGTCCGAAAAATGTAATGTTGTTATTGATGCACCCTGTACAAAGTATTAGTGTCGCCACTTGGTGCTAACTTGATGACTCATGCACAGACTGTGCCCTGCACATTAGTGACACTGGCCCAGTTTTCCCGCCGAAAGATCGTCGATGACCAATGCGGCTCTGAAGTGAGATTGGTTATTTCAGTAAATACCTCCTTACTGGAAGAAACCTAGCAAACAAATTTGATATGACTGGAAAGTGCATTCTTTCCGCATTACAACCAAATAGATTATACAGGAATTCAGTCAGGGGTTTGAGAGAAATGGACTTGGAATATACGACAAGCTCTGTCAGACTGAATGTTGAAGTCGCTCACTTGCAGAATTTGACGATCTTCGGCTGGCGTATTAAGTTTATCTGAGCTGTTTTGATGATAAGGGGAGTGCAGTAACGCTTGTCCTTTGGCGAGGGGCGCGATTGATAACGCTCCTGGTCGTGATTTTGGGAGCGCAAAGGAGCGTCAGCGCGCTCGCAACCCCTCAAACGTGATCGTCTGACTCCATGCACTCGACACTGTGCACCCAGTGACCGCGCGCGAGACTATGAAAAATCAATTATTTAGTTACAGTGTCTGCTGATAGGGGTCCGTCTGGCGGGAAACATGCGACCTAACCCGACCGGCACATGTTGAGGGCGCATTTTTCTGGGAAGCGCACGAGGTGATGCTGGACCGGGGAGGGCATAGTGAAGGGAAGTTATGTAATTGAGAAAAACCGTACAAGAAACACGAAATGCGTACATTTTATTCACCTGGCAATGCGTATTTTAACAAAATTCTTGTGTACTTTTGGTTGGAAATATTGCGTATTGAATGGGGATTATTACGTACTTACGTATTTTAACACAGTTATGCGTAACAAATACGTAAATTACGTACGGGTGGGCAGCTCAGGATGAGGTATCTTGACCAAGTGGAAAAGATATGGAAGTCCGACTCAAACCTGGCCAACAAGACCAAGGTGTACAACCAAAGTTGGGTCGGCCTCTTCCACTACTATTTCATTGGAATGCGGTGGGGGAAGACCAAACTCACAAGACTTTAGCAGAAGGCTAGAGATTTGAGACGTCAGCGAGGGTGGTACAGAGCCCAAGCTGTTGAATGCATGTACGTCTCCAAACAAGATGGGGGCCTCGGACTGATACCGCTGGAATCAGCACAGGATCAGTTTGCATTGTCCCTTGGGGAATACCTCGCCCAAAGTAGTGATCTCTTCGTCTCCAGAGCCTACGAAGAGATTAACTATGCCTCGAACAGATGGCACACAACCAAGATGTACTCCCAATAGCCGAACATGCACACACAGCACATGGCCAACCCCCCGAATGCCCAGCATGGCAGGTGGGTCTAGCCGTGGTGAAGCAGAAGTGTGTGCTGCTGCTTCAACAATTACGAGACAAGTTGGTACACACGTGTTTCCGAAGATTCGATCTAGGTGCACGGGCCTACAATTGGATTAAAGTGGGGAACCTAAGGTCGGAGACTGCAGCAGTCATTATGACTGCCCAAGATGGGATGACGATGACGAGGGGGTACCATAGCCATGTACTCCATCAACAGGTCGATCCCAAGTGCAGACTATGCAGGAAAACAGTCAAAAGCTAAGGTCACGTTTTGGTAGGCTGTGAGTGTGAGACGAGCAATTGGTTCACGTACAAAGTGCGCCACGATGATGTGGTGCGGGCCTTATTGCGATCAGTACTGACAGGAGTAGAGGGTCTCTCCCGCAGAGACGCCGCTGCATGTAGCCAGAATTTCGATGGTGAAAGGGTCAAGCTACAAAAATGGGACCCAGTGGTACCTACGAACAGGAATATGCCCAGCAGGGGACCAGACCTGATCTTCACAGATAAAAGGGATAAACAAATCCAGCTCGTCAAGATCACAATCCGCTCAGATGCTGCAGTCCTCAAAAGAGCGGATGAGAAACGTCGGAAGTACCAAGCATTAGCAACTGACCTTGCCGCAACACCTGGGATTTTGTGTCAACGTGATCCCTATCACTGTGGGGACGGTCGGCACCCTAAAGTCCGTGGTTAGGGAGGTCAAGAAGCTAGGCAGCCCAGTCAAGAGTGAAGGTGCTTTTCTGAGGGCGGTCCAGAGGGCAGCCATCTTTGGCTCAGCCATGACCATTAAGCGCCATCTCACTCAGTGATTGTTTAGGAACTGGCAGTAGACCATCAACCGCCAAGGCAGACGCTGCAAGACATGTAGACTCCGAAAGGGTCTCAAAACTGCAACAAGCAATGCACAGCAAGCGACTAGAGTCTCAACGAGTGTGTCTCACTCATACCCCACCCGGGTTGCATGACCTGGGTGGTATGGGACCTCGGGTGCACCAAAGCACGCCCAAGGAACCCCAGACACGAAACTGGATTATACTGTGTAGGATGTAGAGCCACACAGATCATTTATTCCCTGAAGTAACGTCCGCCTTACTTTACTGTCATCCTTTGTGTGCATAATTATCATTGATGCAAAACAGACAAACCTAGGCTTGGCCAGAAAGTAGAAAACTTTGATAACCAACATTATCATCTTTGCCACAGATGGAAAGCATGTATGAGCTCATCAATGAAATAATCCTTGACTGGGCGTCATGAGCAGACTATCTGTCATTGCAAATACAAGTACATGTACCATAGCAACAGGGAAGGGCACCCAACAATAATAATAGTAATTAATACCCAGGTAAAATGTTTAGCATGTTTTAATGCCAAATATTGCCAGTATCAACTACATGTAAGTAATCAAATGTACTTACAGAAAAATCATGAATATACATGTTCTAACTTTTTGAGATCACTCACTGACTTCTGACACCTAACTCATCTAACATTCAGACAAAACAAAGATGAGTAATGGAGAGTCCTCCATACATGTACATTGTACGTGTGTATGTAGGCTATAGACTCAGCCCCCAAAGAGAAGGAGATTTATAAGAGTGCTCTGGACAGTACAGCATACAGACCTGTAGGATGGATTTTTCCACCAAATGTAGCTGCCAACGATGCATCCCGTTATGACTAGCAGGTTCCATATCCAGATGGGGAGGAAGATCACCCAGTAGCTCCACTGTATGGTGTTATCCAGTCGAAGGACAAAGAGAAGTGTGAACAAGAGAAGGCACAAGTAGACCACAAATTTACTGAAAAGAAAATTTGTTTGGGTTTTGAGATACATGTAGTATATTATAGATAGGCCCTACTTGAAATATACAAATGCTATAATTAAAGAAATACTTCAGTCAATATCATAGCCTGGTTCCCTGGCCACCGTCGAGATGGCGCTGCGTAGACGGAGGCCAGGCAGTAGCCGTTGAATTTGATTGAGAAGTGACGTCATGGTCAGGAGACTAAGCCCGCCTACCGATTCTGTGTAAGCGATTCGACCAAGTAAAAAATACTTCAAACTCATATGCATGTAAATGTACATTTTTTTACCAGTGCTGTATGTACATGTAACAAGTATGAATTAGCTAAATACATTTTTTCCTCTATCGTTATTTCCAAATCCGGGGCAAAGCAACGGTTACTGTCATGACAAAGCAAACCAGCAGCACAGCACAAACAGACTGTCAGTCACACTCACACTCACACTGGCACAACACAGTAGTACTAAGTACATCTGTAGGCTTGTAGTACATGTACTACATACATGACATACGATACATGCATGCACTATGCAGCGAGCTGGGGACAAAGGGTTAAAATTTCGCTGCCCTTCCCCAGGATCTCCGAGATTAGGGCAGCAATATAGAGAAACGACCCACATACCTCGGATTAAAGTCNACCTACAGTCTTTGCCGTGGATTCATCGCGGTTTCTATCTAGCATCATGTGCAGAATTTCAATCAGTGATTTCCAACCAACAGTCCAGTTCAAGATACGTCCCACCATTCTGCTCGACCTCAAGCTTCTTTCTGCAGTTGCCTGACCTTGACCTCATTGGGAACAGTGAAATATGACCTTGACACTTCGTGAAATGAATGACGACAACATGCAGATGCAAATTTTACGTGATCTGAGACGAAATTGACGAAAGTCGATGATCACACCCAAGGAGATTTCAGAGGACCGTAAAAAACTCCACCGGGAACCAACTCCATTAGAACATAATATGGCCTTGAACTTTGACCTTTCAAGCGACGAGTTTGCAAACGACCTTGATGCTGAATGAAAACAATTAATCAGACGCCGCACTGAGACGGTCAACAGCCGCACCTAGCTTGCTGTCTGGCAACGCATTGATCGCGAAGTCGTCTGACTCGAGCATGGTTTATCGCAGACGAGATTTGTGAATGAATAAGATCTCATGTACAGCCCTCCATGGAAAACATAGGGAGAAGAGAGAAGTGAATCGGCATCAGTGGTTTCGCGCAGACTCGGACTCTCTCTTTAAAACCAGCCTTTGATTTAAGGAATTAACACCTCGCCGTCGGTCATCGTCGGTTAGTGTGTAACCAGGACTCGTTGGGTGTGCCGGAAATGTGGCCAAAACCCGGGGCACATGGAGGCAAGGTCTAAATTTCTATGCTAAAATGCCTCAGACTGAAAAAGTACAAGCACGGCCAAAGCATTTTATTCAATCCCAAATTTATACCTAACGAGCGACTCTGGTCATGTTATCAAGACCCCTGAAGCCAAAAAAGAGGCTAATGCGTTCCCCAATGAAATTATTGATGGTAATAATAATGAAGGCCATGTTTTGTTGTTTTGAATATGTTTCTGTGATGCAGAATGGCTGTCTCTCGAATGTCAAAGTACACGATGTCGTAAAATCTTACTCGAAAGGACTGCCATGTGACTGCATCACACACACACATAAAACGCGTCAGTTTTCTGGTGGTATGACCAGGGTCGATCCACATCCAAACATTCTCCAGTGTCGGTAAACAGCCTAATAATTTTGGACTCCAACAAGATCGTTTTCGGCAGAAAAATATTTTGGAAACGTCGGGGTTCGTCTAAGTTGCCTAATTGATGCTTGAACATTGATGGAGCAGTTTAATGGTATATCCGCCGCCCACGTAGTCGTTTAAAGTTCTCAATCAATATCTGAGTCTTCTAGTGTGATTATGTAGGTGTACATGCCTGTATCAATATAGCATTGTCATAGGCTATACACGAATATATAGCAATGCTATAAGCTGTTCGCAATGTACCAGACCCTGATGAGAAGCACGATGCCATAGGTACTCCGTTAGATGGCGCTTTTCCTCTTGTCAGCTCGTGACGTCACAGCGGGAACGGCGCAACACGGCACTGTCACTTGCCATCGCTTTCAAAACATAGCAAAAGCTAAGGTTTTCAATCAGTGGATTCTGCGAAAAACGGAACTGAAGCACGCAAAAAAATGCCTGTTTGCAGGCACCGGAGGGAGATATCCGGTGGCATTCGTAACACTTCGGGTGTTTCCGCCATTCTTCGCAAAACCCATCCCTTCAGGATGACCTAAGGAAGTCAGAAAGTTACTGGTGTAGCAGAGATGGTTGTCATTTAGGGATAGTGCCCACTAGGCTAAACAGATGTTCCTAAGGAATGTACCAATTAGATCTTCATATTTACGCCGAGAGACTTAGTCACTCTGCTGCGGGACCTAGATTGGCAGGAGTCGTCCTGAGGGGAGGGCTGACCTGATCTCCGTGACATCACTCATACTTCTTCACAACACTTTCTTTTCTGGGGGGGGGGGG
>NMRB01003742.1:38611-53904 GCA_002633025.1 Notospermus geniculatus | reverse complement strand
AATGGAAAACACCTTTTGATTTGACACACTGATTACGTCATAATTCCACGGTAGAAAAGAGAATTGCACGGTGAGATCAAAGTATGGTATAAGCATATGCTTTTAGTCATATGACATTTTGTTTCGCTTGCAGCCACTTTATTTCTTCCTTGTTTCTTTCTGATTCTTGAGATGGTTGCCTCATCAAGCTACCGATATTGCCTCATCAGGAGAGGTGGCCTGATGAAGCCATATGGCCTGATCAGGCGTTTGGTCTCTACTGGGTAGGCCTAGCACATATAGGCCTACCTGGTAACAACACATCAATGCCCCTAGACTAGTAGTAACGACAACGTACCAGTAGGCCTAGGGGTCCGTAAGAAGACCGGAATACACCGAAATACGTCAAAATACGCCGGAATACACCAAAATATCGCCGAAAACAGGGTTAAAAGGCTTCTTTTCAGTATTATTATTAGTGAGGCAATGTATCATATCAATCCAATGGAAAAATGTACAATATCAGTCTCAATACCCGACCCATTCTAACAGAAACATCGCCCGACAGGTGTTTTCGGCGATCGACCGCCGCCATATTGGATAACCTTAGACACGCATCCAAGATGGCGACCGCCGCCCGCCCGCCCGCCGAAAACACCTGATCATGTGATGCGATGTTTCTGAAGTTGTCTGCGTGGATTTTGAGGCTGATCTTGCCCATATCTGCCTCGTATCCATTAATAAATACCATAGCTACAGCATAAGAGTGAAAATAAACCTCTTGTATTGTGTTTTCGGCAGTATTTCGGTGTATTCCGGCGGATTCCGGTGTATTCCGGTCTTCTTATGAACCGGTAGGCCTAGTACCAGTACACCTCAGAGAAAAATCACAATGGATATAACTTCACACAAGAGAGTAGGCCTAATAAAATAAGACCTGCCCTGATCTGGCAATTTCCACTTCAACGGTATCGTCAGTATCGAGAAGCCAAATCCCAATCTCGAACAACTGACACTAACCTGCTAACATATCCAGCATGTTGGCTGGTGATGAGGCTGTGTAAAACTCTTACAACAGCCAAAACAATCTCCAATACAGAACAATCTCCAATACAGGAGTCTGTATCGACGAATATGAGTCATCTCCATCTCTGAGTTAGTGATAGCCAGTTGATACAGTCTGGTTTTCTGAGGTCCTGGGATTGCATTGAGTAGGGAACAGTTATGGCAGTAAGTAAGCAAGCACCCCTGTTTAGATTGTTTTGTATTATCATCTCATGTGAAAAAGGCCGAAGCAGCCAGCTGCTGAAGCCCATCCTATTCCTACCTAGGCCTAGTGATTACCTTTAACCGACGAACCGTGGCTCATCCCGTCTCCATTATGTAGGCCTACATATACATGTATATATGTGGCAGATGCAGTAGGCCTAAGGCTACAGCCTGGGAAATAACCATGTAGGCCTAGGCATCTCATGCACCTGGTGGCATAACAGAGCAATAGGCCTACTGTATTGGGGTGTTGGCCAACTGCTGTTTTCCTGTTGAGCTTCAAAATGTTCTTCCTGTCTCAACTTGGTATTAACCCCTTAATACCAAGTTGATATTAACTTGGTATTAACCAACTTGGTTAATACCAAGTTAAGACAGGAATAAAACTGTGTAATTTTTTTTAGTTCAAATTTTTCCTTCTTAAAAAAAATTTGGCAAAAAAAGTATCTGACACATAATGTTCCGGACGTGATATAACGTCCTGATGCACTGTGACGTGCCATTTCCTTGCAAGGCATACGCCTACTATTAGTATTACACCTTACGCAAGATGCGATCCTCGGGTGTTTTCGGGGGTTCCCCGCATTTCGTAATGACGTAATACTATAGTATGCCGTACCCAGTTAAGGGGTAAAAGTGTTGGAGGGCAGTCATCAACATAGCCCCCTCCCCCATCACCTTACCATGCAGACACACCCAGCAGATTTTTGTCTGAATTTGCAAGATGGATGGGTCTCTCCCTGGTTTTCATGAATAAAAGTATCGACACATTAAACACATAACATTGGCTGATAATTAACGATCCTTTTATTCTCTCTTTTCAGGGTGAGTAATGTTGTCCCATTTCCAGCATATTAGTACTGGTAATCCATTGGCATGATGATAGCGTGCAGATCAGTGAGAGAATATCACGGTCGGTATAGTGATTATTTCTAAAATATCTGCTTGTGGGACTGAGCTGATCTGATGTCGGATGTCGGATACTCGACTTGCAATTCTTGGGAGCAGTGCCAGGCCTTTATATTCCCCCAAATTAACGACGTTTAACGTCGGAGCCCAAATTAAGGGCACCCAAATTTGAGTCTTGTTTTACATTTAAATGGGAATCTCAGATACCTGGAAATGGCATCTTTTATCTTCTATTTCCGAAAAATTTTCTAACGAGGGGGGAAACTCCCCTCGCGCTCCCCCCAGATCGCACCTTCGGCACTCTGATGGGGGCCTCTGGCCCAATACCACCGTAAACAGAAATAGCCCAAATTAGGGAATATAAAGGACTGAGTGCCACATTGAATCAGAGCCTTCACAGTTCTCATCCAAGCGCGGATCCAGGGGGCACACCAGGNTAAAAAAATTGCCCTTTTTCAAAGTGCCACAGAATTGCCTTGTATAATTTGTCCCTCAGATGCTGGGAAATCGCACCAACGGCCTTCTAGATTTCAAAATTTTCTGAGGGAGAACCCCCATCCCCGCTCCGTGGCTTCGCGACTTTGCCGCTTGCTTGCCTTCATCGGTCTGCCAGTGGCCTTCTGTGTCCCCTTTACCAGAATCCTGGATCCGCCCCTGTCATCTATTCTTTCCATTAAGATTACAAAATAATTTTCTATCCATAGAACCCAGTGGAAAGCAAACTCTCGATGAATGTCAGTAAATTAGAATATCTACAATGGTTGTGACGCCAGCCTATTGGCTGCACATCATCTGAATTAAGATAAAATCCTGTTAGCCGAGAGAAGCCGACAGTCCATTGTTGTACATCCTATTTTACATCCTCCTGATGAGAGAGATACATCAGGATGAAAGGGACTGTTCATTTTCGTCAATTGAGGAATCTGAGTTGTGATCCTTGAGAAAATGGAGAAAGCTATGAAGCTGCAAATTGCAGCGATTATTATGTACAGCACAACAAATACCGGTAATGTTTGTTTTCCCAAGGATCACAACTCAGATTCCTCAAGAGACAAAAATGGACAGCCCCTTTGGGTTACAACAAACAATAAATGTGATGTGGCCTTACCAGACATATGTACTGCCCTAACCCACAGGAGAATAGGCCTACCTGTGCTGCTGGAGTTATTCCTGAAGAATGTACATGTTTGCTCCCAGCAACATCAGTACCATGTCTGAAATTACCTACACTAGGTCTGCAAGCGTTAGTATTTTTACGCAATAAATGTATGAAGTATTGAAGAAATTTTACGTTAGGCCACATAAAAAAAATATTTAGTTTAGCATCAGCCATACTAACTTGTAAAAAGTGAGGAGGGAGGAGGTTGTTTTTTTTTTAATACTGAAATGGACTGTGATCATCGAAAGAGAGCTTGGAAGCATTGCACCATTTATCATACAATAGACAAATCCTTAGTATTAACTCGAAAAAGGTTTTTATTAAAAAAATACATATCTGAGTCACCCTGGAAAAGGCATGTGTAGACAAGAAACCACACTTTTTGACAGAGAACATATAATGTGAGGAAAAATTGAAAAAAAAATTTTTGAAAAAAAAATTTGTTTCCAAAAAAATTTTTTTTTTGAGGCGGCAAGAAACTTCGAGGCGGGCGCTGATGCTAAACTAAAGATTTTTTTATGTGGCCTTATGAATGAAGTTGTCAAGTTGTACATGATCATTTTTTTCAGCTTCCTCCTTGAAAGATGTGAATGTCATCTTTGTTGTGGGTAAGTTACTCACATTTGCTTGTTCATTCATTGGCTCTATTGTATTGTGACTGTTCTCTTTCTTGGGTTAATAAGCACATACTGAGTAGACGATTCTCAAATTAGCAGATCTGCTCACTTCCGCCAAAATCGCAACCACAACGAACCTCCATCTGAAACCGGGTGACGTGATGCAATCCATGATTCGGCTATGATCAACCCTGACACAACTTCATCGAAGTCACTGTCGTGGGGTTGTCTGCGTCACGTCATTCAGCTTCAGATCGAGGTTGTGGTTCCGAATTTCCTTTCTGTTCCCATTCCCTAAATGTGCTTGCCGGCAGGGCTTCCTGACACAGTTCTGACGAACGACGACGACAACAACGGCGGGCTGCCTGAATTGCAATAGAGTGGATCGGGGTCATTTTGACGCCTGATGAGCTCATTATTTCAACTCTCAAGCTGCCAGGAAATTGCATTTCAGCAAGTCTAGATTTCAAATTTTTCAGGGGGAGGGCCCCAGACCCCTCATTCCGATCGGCACTCGTTCAGTTCTGGGCAGAACCCTGGGTGACTGGTCCTCTTGTTGTCATTGCGCCACCCTTCACTCCTCCAGGGGCTCTGGTTTCCTTCTACATTGCAAATAATGAGTACCGGTATTATCTTCGAATCGACGATTGCATTTCAATTCGGTATTTCTTTCTTACAATGTAGGTGGACCTGGTTGTGGCAAAGGTACCCAATGTGATCGCATCGTTCAGAAATATGGTTTTACGCATTTGTCGTCAGGTGACCTTCTGCGGGAAGAGGTCGCGTCAGGATCGAAACGCGGGAAGGAACTTAATGCAATCATGGAGCGAGGAGAACTGGTGCCATTGGTAAGGTTCGCCTGAGGGGTGGGGTCATATTAGGCCTTTTTACGCGGTGGAGGTTCGTGGAAACCTACCTCACCCTCCTCAGGCGGGTTCGGTTCAGGATGGATTGATGATTCACTTTTACATGGTGCGGGTTTGGTAACCGGCCTCAATCCAGTCCGAGGTCGGTCCTAGATGGCGTGTATTGGTGAGCTGGCCTGGAGGCATTCTCACCACTAAAATCATCACACTTTTAAAAGTGGGTCAATTTTGTCCTCTTCCAGGCAATTGTCTTGCAGCTGATCCGAGAAGCGATGCAGAAACATGCTGCCACATCCAAGGGCTTCCTGATTGACGGTTATCCCAGGGAACTTGAACAGGGCCACAGATTTGAGAAAGAGGTACGAAGCGTAAACCGTAAGAGGGCAGATCGACGAAAAGTTTCTCTAGACAATAACTGACGACATCGGCTATCGATCTCAGGGTGCCGCCAGAAAAAATATTTATGGGGGCACAATCCGGGTGCCTCCGGCAGAAGTGGAGGTCTGGGGCCCTCCCCAGAAATTTTTTTCCAGAATCCCAGAATTATTCTGGTCACTGCATGATTACCGAAGTGTCAATCGCGTGTGTACGGATAAACGAGCGATCATTTCTTCATATGCACTTAAACCCTCGGTTATGCATCTGTGGACGAATCGTGTTCAGCTGGGCGATTTAACCAAGCACGTTCAAAAGAAAATCGCGCTTCATAAATACGGCCCGTTGTGTTTTTTCAGGTGGCCCCCTGTAAGCTCGTCTTATATTTCGACGTCGCCGATGACACGATGGTGAAGCGTCTGCTGAAGCGAGCGGAGACCAGCGGCCGCGTCGACGATAACGAGGAAACCATTAAGAAGAGATTAGGAACGTTTCACAAACACACGTCTCCCGTCATACATCATTATAAGGACCAGGGAAAACTCGCTGATGTGAGTAGTCTGTTATGTCACATAAGGTCAGGCGTGGATCCAGACGGGGTGCCCTGTGCACACGCCTCCCTTTTCAGGGTCTCTGCCAGAAATTTGTTTGAAGGTACTAATTTCTTCAAAATCAGCAAAAACCCCATTAAATTAACGAAAATGGCCCTTTTCTGTTCCTTTGAGGGTACTAGCATCGTACCCTTAGTACCCTGTAGCGGAAACGCTGCTTTTGGCCAACAAATCTGTAAAAAAATTGACTGCGAAATTCTGGAACTTGG
Organism: Notospermus geniculatus; assembly: GCA_002633025.1. Lineage (NCBI taxonomy): Eukaryota > Metazoa > Nemertea > Pilidiophora > Heteronemertea > Lineidae > Notospermus > Notospermus geniculatus. The sequence goes on along the minus strand of NMRB01003742.1, from coordinate 47,910 downwards.
CACAAATTTCTACATGTATGTTCCTAGCACAGGGCACCCTCTCTTTTCCCAAATCCTGGATCCACCCCTGCACATAACGAATGTAGACTTGCGCATATCATTTTAACTTCCTGAAGTTATCTTAACTGCCCATATCTTAACGGGGAGCTACGGTGTTGTAGTGGTTCGGGTCTCCGGCTAGCGGTCAGAGGGTCCCGGGTTCCAATCCCACTGGGCGTGAGATTTTGGGCAAGTCTCTTTGCCTTACTGGCCTCTCTCCACCAAGGTGTATAAATGGGTACCGGTCGGAAATGCTCAGATTGTAGTGCTGAATGAGCAGCTCATCTGAGTTCTACTGAAAGGTTTCAGGATAGACTGGGGTTAAAGTGTAAAGTCGGATGACAGCTCTACTGTTGTTATCAGACTATAAACCCAAACTTTAACTTTTAACTATTTCAGATAAAAGCTGAGGGTACAATAGACGACATCTTTGCTGAAGTCCAGACCTGTCTTGCCAAGCATAACGTAAACCCCTGAGTGTACTGCTGTGACTTACTCAATACAGGATATTCCTCAAGAGTGCAGCACCTGACGAGACAGCGTCCAAGACGTCCCGCACGTCATTCATGATGTTTTGAGGCGAGACGAAAAAAAATCAGATTGTTTCACGACGTCATGATCGCTGAAACAACCGGATTTTTTTTCGAGTCATGTTATGCGTTCAGAAATGACGTGCGGGATGTCATGACGCTGTCGCGTCAGGTGCTGCGCTCTTTTGGAGTGATAGAGTCTATTAGGACCTGCGTGTGATCCCTCCTACGCTATTCTTCAATACTTACAGGTTGACCAGTTTTCCTGGTCAGAATTCTTTGTTTCCATGGTGATTTTAAGGTTGTGGATTTTATATTATTACTGGTAACTCTTTCACTACATAAGGCTGCATAAAATTAATTCCTTGATTCTCAGTGGCCGGGTCACATTTTCGGCACTGGGTCGATTTTTAAATATTTTATATATAAATTATAAAATTCTGGCACAAATGACCACCAGTAATGCAAGATTGATAATATAAATTATAAATGTAAATTTCCCTGGTTGTAACAACTTTCTCCCGTGTTCTGATGAGAATCAAGGAATTAATTTTATGCAGCCTAAACCGAAATGCATTGGTATTCATTGGAAAGCTCTCAGTGAGTACTTTCATATGAATACTTATGTGACATGTTTTCTGTAACATTTCATAAAATATACCGAAATTGCAGTGGTCTGACATTGCCGGGGTCCAGCTTCTCTGGTAGGTGATGGTCGGCATTGCTGACCACACAGCAGGCTGTTGATATCTTTGAATAGAAGTCCTGAAAGTGACGCTTTTGCGTGGGCATCCCTAGGTTTTCCGAAGGGGGAATCGAATTTGTTGAGGGCAGGACGTAGCCCTGCCAGCTCGCGTGAAGCGCGTCAGCAGGAGTTGAAGGCCGTTACCCCGACGGGGGGTCTGGGGGGCCTCACCCAGGAAAATTTGAAAATCTAGATGCTCTGAGACGCTATTGGGGCATTTTCTGGGCATCGGTCATTTTGCAATCGGCCCTGTCCTCCTCAACACGTTGAGATGCTTTGAATGTGAGGGCACTGTTCGCCAAAGGGGGCCCCGGGGGTCGGTCGCACCCCCGACCCCCCCCTGGGGAGGCCTATGTTTTGATATGATGATGTTGGAGGAGCTAGATCCCAGTGGCAAAGCCAGATCTCTGTGACCTTAGGCCCCTATTACATAGAGTGATACGCTATTCGGTATACGGTATACTATTTGGAAAAATCGGACATGTATGATTCGAACTATAAGCAAATAGCATGCCCTCAGTTAATCTTATGTAAACCACTTATTGAAATAACCTTGCTCGATTCACACTATAGATCGTTTTCACGACGTAACTCCGACAGTGTCCGCCATGATGACGTTGCGCGTTTTGCCCACCAGCAGCCAATGCATTTTGCGTTTCTGCTGGTGGGCAAAACGCGTAACGTCATCATGGCGGACACTGTCGGAGTTACGTCGTGAAAACGATCTATACGAAACATGCCTAGAATACGAAATAGCATATAACTCTTTGAAATAGGGGCCTTACAAATGCCATTTTGGTGTATGTATGTTTTTCTCTATTTGATAAAATGCTCTCTGGCCGTGAAATGGTTTTAACCTACAGCGTCAACATGGGGATTGTGTGACCCAAGTATAAACCTACTCATTCTCAGTGTTCAGTTGTTGTAATCTCTTAAGTGATGTTCTTGGAAACGTCGTTAGTTTTTTAGCTCACTGGAGTGAGCTATTACGATGGTGCAGCGTCCGTCGTCCGTCGTCGTCCGTCGTCGTCGTCGTCGTCGTCGTCGTCGTCCGTCGTCGTCGTCGTCCGTCGTTGTCCGTTAGCAGGGCACGTTTTGTAACCGCTGGAGCTATTGATCTGAAACTTGGTACATATATACCCCTAGGTCAGATGACCCACGACACCAAGTTTCGGTCCGATTCGACTCTCAGTTTGGCCACCAGGTGGCGGAAACCAAAAACACAAAAAGTGCAATAACTCCTGAACTAATGACTAGATCATCTCCAAATTTTTATCATAGGTGTAGCTAATAAGGATACATAACATATATAACGGGTTTTTGATTTGACCTACTTTTCAAGGTCACAGAGGTCAAAGTTCGACAAAAGTGACGAACCTGCCACAGTTTGTCATTATTTCACCGAGCAACTTCATATCTTGCATAAACATGCATTGGAGGGGTACCTTAAAAAATACCAAGTTTCGGCCCGATTGGACATCCAATATGGCCGCCAGGTGGCGTAACCTGAAAATCAAGTAAGTGCTATTACTCAGGAACGGCTTGACGCAGAGTGCTCAAATTTGATATTTACCTCCATCTAGATGACCTTTACATGCATGTCAAATTTCGGCCTGATTTGACTTCAAACATGGCCACCAGGTGGCGTAACCCAAAAATCATCAAAGTGCTGTAACTCAGGAACGCCTTAACCCAAAGCGCTCCAATGTGCTATGTGGTCCCCTGCAGATGACCTTTATGTACATGTGAAGTTGCAGCCTGATCGGACATCTAATATGGCCGCCAGGTGGCATAACCCAAAAATCATCAAAGTCTTTTCTGGGAATGACTTGACCCAGATTGCTCATAACTGATATGTACCTCCCTCTGTCATTAGACTATTATGTCCAACCCAGTGAGCACATGGTCCATGGACCATTTCATTTAGCGTTTGACGAATTGGAAGCTCTAGCCGGTGTAGGAATAGGTCCCGGCCCCCCCCCCCCACTCAGAGGTCAACCCTACTGCATGCTCGTTCCAATTTTTGTGAGAAAAGGGGTCATTTTCAGCAGCGCAGTTCGGGAAAAAATTCCTGTACAACACTTAAAATAGGGGTACTTTGAATGACTTGTCTCCTGAAAAATTCTTAAAAAGGGGGTTAAAAATTTATCTTCCCAAAAAAATACCAAAAGGGATATGAAAGTCCTATTCTCAATCCCAGCGACGAGTTATCCCTCCCGTTGTACATGCGTCTTTCGGGTCAGGCCACGCTTTATCATTTACCCCGGCATTTACCTTACCCTCAATGAGTACATTTACCTCGTGTAGTGCATCATATCTGAGTCTCATTTGGTTCCTCCCGAAAAAGGGGCGAAAATATCTTGGTTCCTTCCATTAGGGGGTCTAATTGGGTGAAAAAAGCCTGCAGAAAGGGGTGGAAAATTTCCCTTGGTTCCTTCCATAAGGGGGTCCTTTTCAAACTCAGGAACAAGCATATGTATACCCTAAAATTAAGGAGTGAGGGGGCCGGGGAATAGGTGAAGAGTTCATGTCGAAAATGCATCATCTCGAATGCATCAAAACCTGAAATGTGAAAAATGCACATTTTGGAATCTAACATTTTTGATGCGAAGTCCATGTTGCTCCGTTTGTTATGGACTATAGGTTGTTATGTCGAATGTAGTTTAGTTTTATCAACAATTCCAATGTTTTATGCAATGACAAACCCACGGGAGAAACTAAAACATGCAATAATTACCAGATTGTTCACAAAAAAATTGATATTTTCTAGTGAACTCCAGCCCTGAATGATTTTTCCAGGCATTTCTTTATTTTGAACAGGACTTCTAAAATCTGCCTTCCAATCTTTTCCCAGGGAGTTCAAAGTTATCATCATCGCCTCCAAGCGAGCAATCCGTCCATTAATACTATATTGTGCCAAACTGCCTGGGTCTTTAAACTTACCGTTGATGTGCATTTTGTAACATTTGAAAATTGTGACCTGCTCTAGCAAAAGCACATGCTTGTCACAACCGAAGAAAGGGTTTACGGACTTACAACACAATAGCTGGAATGTACATCTCTGCAGGTTGACAGAGTAGCGGACAGCAGTGATAATAGTTGAGTAAACTGATGACCAATGATGATCACTTGCAATTGCAACAAGTGCCGGCGGCTTTTGTTGGAGCGGGTCAAAAATATGTACAAAAAGTCTGAAAAGTGCCTGAATCCTTTCAAATATGTATTCATTAGAAAGTTCTCACTAAGTGCTTTCAAATGGATACATACCGGTACTAGTATGTGACCAACTTTTCATAACTTTTCAGAATTCTGCACATTTTTCTCTTTTTGATGATATTTGTCACTGATGGAGAAAATGTTGAGGAAGGTGTTTAAAAAAAACAAACGGTTCAAAAAAAGACAGCACTACCGGTATTCAACACATTCAATGGGGAACCTGCCCGGCGGTTTATCCCGACAGGTCGGCGCTGCAAGCGGTTGTACCAAAACGACACCATTGACGTCATTTCAGGAGTTGACGTTGCGTCGTGAAAAAATTTCCTGTACATTTTTCTACAGGAATAATGAGGCAAAAACGTTGCTTTTATCGCCATCGTATCTCTTCATTTTAAGAAAAAAAGAATGAGATTAAAAAAAAATTTCATCTGCTACACAATGATGTAAGTTTTACTGTCGAGCGACCAACACAAATGATTTATTTGCACCCCGGAAATAACGTCAGAAAAAAGGGACTTCAGTACAACCACTCGCAGCGCCACGTCGTGACATTAGTGTGCGGGTTTCCCATTAATTCTTCCAAAATGGTCGTAGACCACTGCACAAAAAATGCTGGACAGCGAATCTCAAATCTGAAACCTCTATACATGTATGTACCTACTTAACATGCTCTTGCTTTTATTTATATTGTTTAACGACTGTTTAAATCGTTTACATAATTTGCAAAAATTCTCCACCTCCCAATTTTTCGGGTAACCATACGAGATCTTGTTTCGAGTCGTGAAATCGCCTTTAGGCCTATTCGTTTGTAGCACTGATGAAATATCTCACCTTATAAAATACTATATTTTCCTTCTTATTAATGATGATCAGATATACAGTACGCTTCTTCCCACGGGTAAATTTTCTTTGTTATTGTGTACGCCATTACCAGTACCGGTAGTTTTAATGCCAGTAGATTCTAGTTTAGATCCTTTTCCTAAAGCAGGCTTCACACGAGGGCGGTTCTGACGGCGGTTCAGCATGGTTCTAAACCGTGCTGAACCTCAATGACACCGCCTAGACACCGTAAGGGTGTTCGCCATTGACCACCACCTCGTTTTTGGAACCGCAGGGTTTTCAAAATGTTTGAAATTTTCATGGCGGTTCTCAAAACCGGGATTCACCGAGTTGCTACCTTGTTGTCACCTTTCACAACCCTTCAGAACTGCAGAAAAAATGGCTACCGTGTTATAGCCCCCCCCCCCCAATACCTTGTGGCCACCTCACAATATCCTCTAGACCGCATGTGGACCGTACATGACCATGTCAACACTGTGCATCACACTTCTAACACCACGTTTGACCGCAGTTGTACCACAGTCTACCTTGCTGTCAACCGCATCCCCACCTTATCCACACCGTGTTTTCACCAAACTGTCATTTTGGGCGATTCAGCACGGATTTGAATCGTGTTGAACCGCCTTCAGAACCATCTCCATGTGAGGCCTCCTTTAGGAAATTCTTCATTCGGTGTTTGTCAACATCTTTGCTGTTGAAGTTGATTCTTGAATGGATTCAGTTGTTCATGTCCTCCCGATATCTTCCTTCAATTCGTCTCGATTCGATCTGTCTCAACTTCGTGCGTAGGCAGCCATATCTCTTGTGACATGTAATGGCCCTGTCACACTTTTGCGTATATCAAGTCCTTATGAGTTCCTTATAAAAAATTTTCAATACGCTGCATATTTATAACTTATGACCTGCGTAACAGCGTAGCAGCGTAGTTTTTGTGCATGCCCAAAACTTTCCGGCGTACAGTACTGGGCCGTACTGTGCGCATGCCTGTGTACATAAAACTTACACAAAACTATTGAGATGCATATGAGGTGCATATTGTGCGTACGACTCCGTATGAAAAAAATGTCAATGCGCAACTCATAAGGAATTAGGACATGCAGAAAAAGTGTAACAGGGCCTTAATACTTGAGTTATTTATAGACTTCGGGCCTCTCAATTACATGCTGATTACACTGTTTAAGGGTGTGATAATTTGGCAAGGTGCCCAAATTAAACCCTAAAAAAAGGTGCCCAAATTAGGTCAACAGGTGTATTTGATATGCCTGTTGAGTCAACTCCTTGTACTTTGCCCTTGTGGAACCCTTTAGCTTAGCAAAAGGACATATATTTTGGAAGCCAAGATCCTGTCTAAGTTGTTTAGACAGGATTTTGGCTTACAAATGTCCATTGTGGGTGTGCGCATGGTTGTCACCTTGACAAAAATAGGGTGCCCAAATTATGCTGGAAAAATACAGGGTGTAATGATCAGCATGTAATTGAGAGGCCTGGGTCACTTATCTATAAGAGTATCTTAAGATGCATGCTATGTGGATATTGTTAAGTATCAGTTTAACTTCCATAAAATAAACTACAGTATTTGTTGGTCATTCTTGAATTCTTAGTTCATCTTTTTAGAAAATGTGAAATTTCTGTCAGAAACACAACATCCGCACCCGCCTCGTGGAAAAGCAGCGTTAAATGTCATTGCCGATGTCTGGATAACTAGCATGGATTACTCATGATGTTTGTTTCAAGTCCACCAGATGGCAGCTCTAGTTCAGAGGTTGCTCTGGTTTGAACAAGTCTCCACACCCTCAGTTGACAAACAGTACCTGGCTGAAGGCGCTGCTCCGCTTGACAGTTTTCTCGCAGAAGTTGGCTCACAATGGGCAATTCACCATTGTTTGTGTCCTGTCGGCTTTGAGTTGCCCATTGAGAGCCAACTTCTGCAAAAAAACTGTCAAGTGGAGCAGTGCCTTGTAGTCCAGTAAATCTAGGAATTAACCGGGAACAAATTGCAACAGGTTTTTTTGCTTTAAATGTTTTATTAGGTCACCTTGGACATCATATCCAAAATCCGCCAAAATCGCACGGCGGGAACCCACTTAATTTGCATATTCAATTTTGTGAACTGGCTTCAACGTTGGACGCCGATGGACGCAACAACTGAGCTTTGTACAGGATAGTGGGACCCAATGTACAGCTAACTTTGTAACGGTTGGATTTACACCCCATAAATGTATTACCAACACATAGAAACATGGTACCTCGGAATCAACTAAGCCTATTCTTTGGACGTTTTAAGCGGCTACCTAATCGAAATTGACATTTTATGCATTTTGACCCATTTTTGTGTTAATTTATATAAAAAGCATCATATCTTAGTACATAACGACTAAAGCAATTGAGAATGTGTTTGTCTGGTTCCGAGGCACCGTATTTCTATCTGTTGGTAATACATTTATGGGGTGTAAATCCAACCGTTACAAAGTTAGCTGTACATCGGGTCCCACTCTCCTGTGCAAAGCTCAGCTGTAGCGTCCATCAGCGTCCAACGTTAAAGTCAGTTCACAAAATTGAACATGCAAATTAAGTGGGTTCCCGCCGTCCGATTTTGGCAGATTTTGGATATGATGTCCAAGGTGACCTAATAAAAGATTTAAAGCAAAAAAACCTTCTGTTGCAATTTGTTCCCGGTTCGCCCGAACTTTTCGCTTAAATTTACTTGACTATTGAGGCTGAGCTGTGGTGTATATTTGACATAGACTTTGACAATGTGCAAAATACCACAATATCTTCAAATATTAGCCATGTCCCTGTGTTTGCTTTGCTGTAGCAACACAGTGCCTTAGAATGACAAATCTTTTGTTAAAGTTAAAGTTTTGGGTTTATAGTCTGATATCAACTATGGTAGAGGTTCTCACGCGACTTCACACTTTAATAACTTTAACCCCAGTCTGTCCTGAAACCTTTTCAGTAGAACCTTTGAGTTTATTCCTCCAAGGTAGAACTTGGATGAGCTGCTCATTCAGCGCTACAATCTGAGCATTTCCGACCGGTACCCACACCTGGGTGGAGAGAGGCCAGTAAGGCAAAGAGACTTGCCCAAAGTCTCCAGGGCCGTATTTAGCTTTTTGGTCCTGGGGGGGCAAAAGCCTCTCTGGGGGGGCAGAAGACCTCTTTTTGCCGGTTTTTGCCAAAAATCTGCATGAAAATCACGTTTTTTGGTTGGCTCTGGGGGGGCAGCTGCCCCCCTAGCCCCCCCGCTAAATACGGCCCTGGTCTCGCGCCCTGTGGGAGTCGAACCCACGCCCATCTGACCGCTAGTCGAAGGCCCAAACCACTATACCACCGTGGTATGATCTGAAAACCCAGAAATCAATATGTAGCCCCACCATTTGTGAAAAATCACACTGGGCACATTACTACAGCGTCTCACACCCAAAGTCTGCAACTTATCCACAGAAAAAGCTGGAATACGTTCAGCTGTAACGAGCCGATATCGGTTTGGAAGATCAATGATGCTGGGATGAGAGAAGGATTGACTAGAGCAGTAATTATTGGCATCCTTTGTCCAAATCAATGTCGTCCATTGTCGTTGTCGCCTGCGGCTCGTCAAACTCGAGGGGCAGATCCATGGTTTTCAGTTAAAGCTGACGTGAACGAACAAAAAGCCCTCCTTCGACGAGCAAGAGAATTGCAAACGCCCTGGAGACACCTCAAACAAAGGCTCAGAACATGATATACCCCACGACGCCAGGAGGGCGCCACCTTATTTGTCTTCAGGCAACAGAGCTGTCAACATCTCCGGATACCTCCTACACTACTGAAAGAAAAAAATATTGTAATTTAGACGCGATTCGAACCGTCGACCTTCTGATTTGTAATCCACCACTCTATCCACTCGGCCAACAAGCCGGCTGACAGGGACATGATTTGTGTTTGTCATA
>NMRB01003741.1:14969-45107 GCA_002633025.1 Notospermus geniculatus | reverse complement strand
AAAGCAGCCCGAGTAGGAAAGACGTCTCCCTACCCCAAAGCAGCCGCAGTCGGCAAGTCTTCACCCGAACCAAAAGCAGCCCTAGTAGGAAAGACTTCTCAGCCAAACGCAGCCCTCTTTGGGGTGACCTCAGTCAGTACCACTTGTCCATTATCTCAAAATTGTAATTGGAAATATTGATGCCCTTCCCTTCAGAATGCAGATGGCCAACAACGGAGCTGAACCAAACCCTCGACTTCTACAAAGGCCACGTCAGTACGACGGACCACGGCCGAACGTGTCAGTTCTGGTCCTCCTCGTACCCGCATAAGGATGCTCTGCACCTGTATGCGAGGTATCACGACGACTCGTTCATCGACCAGCAGATGAAGGACGTTCAGAACTACTGCAGGTCGCCGGTTTGGAATGAGGAAAGTGAGAGGCCTTGGTGTTACACCACTGATCCGGAGGTCGAGTGGGAGTATTGCCATGTACCCACATGTAACATCACACAGAGAGGTAAGGCAGTGGAGAGAAAGGAGTCTGCGTGAAGCCGAATGTAGATGGTCATTCTGCGCTAGATGTAATTAGAAGACAAAGATCAGCTGGTTTGACCTCTTCTTCAATGTAAGAAACCTGCTTGAGAGAATGGTAGGTGATGGTATATTCATCCAGTTAATGCCGCACCAACCAACAACATCTTGTACATGATATTTAAAAGTCAAAATGGGGCCTGAAATAACTATATCCACGAAGTACTGGAGAAAAATTCACGGATGACAAGAATGGTATTGGCCATTTATGTTTGCAGGGAATATGTACCATGCTGAATTCACAGCCGGGATCCTAAGCATGGCGACTCTTGAGGTTCTTATGGGTGAGGTACGACCAGCAAAGATGTGTCTCCGGTACTGGTTCTCGCTGAATGCTTACCATGGCGGGCAGCAGGTGTTTGTAGTGGATGCAAACAACTACAAGTTGGTGTCGTACAGGGATGACAAGAAACCAGACATCACGTGGAAGAGGAACGAGGTGGAAATCACAAGTAGTAGCAAATCTGATTACCAGGTAGGTGGGTGTAGGCCTACGGGTATTGGTGTTTGTTGATTCTGGTCAAAGACCCCTATCAGCACCCAAAATGTGACCGCGAGTAGACAGACAGTGCTGGTTGGCATCTCGTGAGCATTAGACTGTCCACTTCCTCCATGCCCTAAGCAACGTCTTCAAACGCTCTCCAACACCAAGTTCAAATGAGTGTGAAATAACCGTGAGACATAATTTGGTGGTCTGCAGTTTATACAGTACTATTAACTGGTGTGAAACTTGTCACGTGGATCATCCCCTCCCGTCCCCTCCCCTTATCTCTGGCACTAGCCTGGCAGTTGCTGTGGAAACAATTTGAGATAAGTCCAAGAGCTGCAACATCTGCAAACGAAATGATCGTAAGTAACGTTCATTACCCAAAAGAAAGGAAACACAACTACATGATTTCATTTCCTCCATCTTGAATTTCCAGCTCATCATTCGAGCCTACTCCAAGTTTAACGGTGGTAACTTTGTTATTGATGACATCACATTGGAAGATGGGAGCTGTTGGCCCGGGCAAATAGGTACGTGAACCATTCCTATTTTACCAAGTCATCTGGAAGGGTCCACTTGTCTTGGCCTGGTGGTCGGGCGGTCCAACACGCTTGACTTTCAATCCTAACAGGGTCAGTGCGTGGGTTCGGATGAGACTCAAAGCCGTGGTCCCTTGCGTCTATGCCAGGGCAAATAAAAGACCCCACACAGGTGGACAGTAGCCTGTCGTGGACTCCAGCCCGTCAAAAAGGGTTATGAAGCTTCAAATTATCTATCTTAAATGCTATGTGCCCATGCATGTATGTTTCCTTCTTCTAGACTCCGGGCAAACAACCATGTTCCATGATGATGACCTGTACTTCCGCCCACTCCCTTCGGAAGTCATTCCGACCAACGGCTACAACTTCTATCTCCAATTTCACCGCCGGATGCCAGAGTATCAGTGCGCTGCCTACTGTTCGAGGGTCTTCGACGCTTCGCCTGGTCCGCTGGCTCTCAGCAACATCAATATCTTCTTCGATGCACTCAACCACTACCATGTTATCCCTCCTCCGTTAAAAGGTTTGATGGAGAAGTTGGAATTAAGTAAGTTGCTGTCTGGAGGAGATCTGAACTACAGTCGTGTCTGCCATGCTCATACCAATTTACGACGTACGTTCGTCCCCTGTTGACATGCCTGCCAAAAAAACGAGAACACAGCTTGCGCACTTGCCTCACAGTACCTACCAACAGTTCATCGGCTAACGCCACCAAGGCCCCTTGAAAACCTTGATACATGTACATGTATGTATTGCACCAATTAGGCAACTGCTGCTGTAATCATATTTATTTTGCTTCACTCCAGATGATGCCTTTATTTGGCTGGATCGCAGCTTCCTCTTGCGTGGTTACAACCCAAGGTCGTTTGACAACGACCCAAACCTGGATCCCCCAGAATCCCCGCTTAACATCCACCTTGACGCAGCGTGGACGGACAGATGCCTCGCTACTAGTGTTCAGAAGTGGATGAGAAAGATCGCATGCAACCAATGGAACCCATGTCTCTGTCAGAAATCCGTTGGTAAGACATAATAATTGTTCGTTTGAACAACAGCAACGAAACAAAGCTGCCTTGAAACTTGGTCAGACAGTCAGCTTTTATCGTCCAGTTTTTCTCCTTACCGGGGTCCTTAACCTGGGCTAGTGCATCATCCCAAGTACATGTATTTGTAACAATGTCGACGATACGCCGACAGAATACTTCTCTTCTTGTTTCGCCAGATGACCTGTACCCTCTGCTTACCGAATGGAAACCGGATATGCCCGTACTCAAGGAAGAGACCGTACGTTACATCATACCATTGGTGGAACTAAGTTTCGTCACCAAGATTTTCGTCTTTCTTGAACGTAAGTAAGAACAATGTCTATCACTTGGCCTTAAATCCAGTATAACTGAAGGTGACGTTTTCTGGAAGTCTTGCAGAACATCTCAGCACGCCTTCACATGTCGAATTTCATTGTGGTGGATGTCGAAGTGGAAGTGAGACAACAAATCTTAGACTAGTACATCTGATACTTCCTCTCCCTCTTAGCTACCGTGGTCCACCATGATCAAGACATCCCACACCAAGAGGAAGGATGTAACAGTGGTATCGTCAAAAGACGAGGTAGGGACACAACATGTGGACAAATCGAAAGTTTGTTCTGCTTCTTCGAACACATCTGGGCTTTCATCAACGTCAACGTCATCTTCATGTCATGTTAGTTTGTCCAAATGGCTGTCAGTTTGCTCATAGCAATCGGGGGGGGGGGGGNGGGTTCTGCTTATTCTCATTGCGGTCAAGCCTGTGTGTCACACTGTCACATTGTACCAAATCCAAGAAGTGTACCAACTTCTGTTGATATTTCACTCTAGTTTGTCCGACCGGTTGGATAGAAGAAGGTAGAAGTTGCTACGTCACATCAGGTTATCCAATGACAAGAACGGAAGCAGAAATCTTCTGCCGGGAAAAGGACACGTATCATGGTCACGTGATAAGCGTTGATGATGATGCTGAGCATGCGTGGCTGGAGAGGGAGCTCAGGGTGAGAAAGATGGCAGAGGCGTGGATGCAAGGTCTGACTGATTCAAAACTACCGTACACTCGATACAAGCCAGGTAATGTCATCAAGGGAGGATGTATTGCGTCATCTGAACCTTAGAAAAGTCATTGGTCATGTGAAGTTGTGAATCAGTAAGCAGCCCTTGAGAACAATATGAAGCGTGAAGCAAGTCACATTCTTGAGGCGGCCCTGATCGTCCTGGTATGCCTTCCACTTTCGAGTTCAGTGCTAAATCTCACTTCGCTTGATCTTGCTTTCAGAGGAGGGGACTCGCGACCAATGCCTGTCATTCAGCCGAGACATCAACAACTCCTCTCGGTACATCTGGAAAGGACAGCCGTGCAACCAGTCACTGCTTGTTGTCTGTGAGACCATCCCGAGTAAGTTAAGTCTCGATTCCTTCATCACTGGAGTAGCCAACACCCCTATAGCATATAGCGGGTTAGGGTATCCTCGTAAGGTTTGGTGTGTTTCGTCGCAGTGCTTTTTTGGGGGGGGAGGGGGTGTCAGGTTTGTTGGCCTGACACCCAACCTTTGGGAAGATCATGGACCTGGGGAAAAAGATGCCTTTGATCTTGTTCTCTCTTCCTGCTCTTCGAGGCCACACCGCCGTCGAATTGAATGGTCGAACCGGCCGGGGGAGTCTACTCAGGTACTTTACAATTCCATGATCATAAACCAGTTGGGGTTTGGTTCAGGACAGGATCTTTGGAAATACCAACTGAATGTAATTGATCTTTCTGATACAGGTAAAGAGGTTTTCACAATCGGAGAGTTGGAGGAGACAACCGCAGATAAAACGGCCCCGAAGTTGATACTCCTGCCCAACACACTTCCGACCGATGGTAACTTACGGAGGATTGTCTTCAAGAGGGAATTACAGGCGAACTTCACCTTCTCTTTTTGGGGGAACCAGGACGGTTCAACTTGGCACCGACGATGGAGCATACCAGTGACTGGAAGAGAACGTGGATCTGTGGTCCTTGACTTTACCGTGTTAGAAGGCGAAATGTTCGGCATTGAGAGCAGTGATGGTTTTCCCATCTCTGGCAAAGAAACAGGAGAAGACTGTAAAGGGGCCTCAACTGCGGGTGACAAAAGCTGTGCCTGCCTCGACGCCATCTTGATAAATGATACATCCGAGATCTTTAGGGAGGCAGACGATATCATCAATAAGACCTTGTTAGCATCCATTGGGGAGAGGCGATGGGGTATTGGTTTGCCGTTTGTGGTGGAGATTGAACCAGAAATACCAGGTAATCAAAATCGTCGCCCATACTCCTTTCAATCCAAGGCACATTGCCAAGAGATTCTGCAAACTTGATGGCTGGGCATCATCGGGAAATAGTGGACTGCCGTTGTCCACCATGCAATCCCTACGATATCTGCACTGATGTGCCACCATTTTCTCAAATTCGCCATCTTCACACGGCAGCCTTCCATGCTACGACGAAGCTTTGTAATATAAAACCCAACCAATTACATAGTAGGTCTTACATGTCACACAGTAACCAGACTATAGTCTTCGTTGTTCGTCTCTTCAGATTACGAACTGACCAGGAAAACAATCGGTTATTCCACCGACAAGCTGTTCGTCCACGTGTCTAAGAACACTGGCTTCAACGTGAAAGACAACATGCCACGGTTCAGGCCCGTCCCTGACGCCCGGAACGTGCCTGGCCTCATCATTTTCACTGCGCACCTGGATGCTCTGTTTGTGTCAGTCAGAACGAAGCTGAACGTATCAAAAGTCCAAGTTTATGGAAACAGAGGTAGGGGATCTTTTTGGGCATACACCTCCACCGGATAGTTGCTGTTTCAAGTTTTCTGAAGTATTGTACACTCAATTAAAACTTCCATCATCTTCAACGAAACTGAGAGTTCTTCTACTTCTTTAGCCCAAACAGAGGTATACCAGCAGCCCAAGAAGACCCTTAACCTGCCCGATTATTCGTATGGCATCGGCTCGGGTATTGGCGGCCAGCCAGCTGGAGAAGAAGCAAAGCATATCACAGATGGGGATGCGTCAACCTGCTATCGGGGGTATGGAAGTGGTGTGCCGCAGATAGATTTAGGAACAATTTATTCCATAAAAGAAGGTTGGTGGTACTATCTGGATCCATTTCTCTCATTCGCTTGACCAAGCCTCAATTTTTCACTTTTCTCATTCCTCCTTGGCAACCAACGCCCATGGCACACTTCGGCTGCTCAAGCTGCCGACGACACCACCGTCACCATGTTGTTGTTTGACCCTCTAGGACCTTCCATTTTCTAGAAGGGAGGAGTCTTTGGGGTAGAATTTTCAATAGACAGTCAGCACAACTACGGGAAATGCCAACCACTATGCCTTACGTTTCTGCAACACAAACAACCAAAGTGTGCGCTGGCAAGAACCAAACATCCCCAAACCTAACCCTCACGGTGTGCTTCGAACTTTCATCTTTAGCTCGTGCTGTTGTACGCGGCCTGCCAACCACCCTGCAGACTGGCCAAGTTCGTCTCTTCATCACCATCGGACGGCAATACAAGTTCTCCACTACATCCTGTAATGGTGGAGATATACGCCGCACGGCCAACTCCTCTGAGGCGAGCGTAGTCTACAAATGTAGAGGTTTCGTCATTGGAAACACGTTGTCCTTCCACCCAGACCTTCCGCCTGACGTGGCCTTGGAGATATGTGATTTTCAAATGACAGGGACAGGTAAGAAGGGAGAGAAATGCCATTCAAGAGGCCTCTTAACAGCTGGCAATAGATATGTATTTTGGGGGTTCCACGCACGGAAGAAGAGATGAGTTTAACGCAGTGTGGTTGTCGGTTTGCCCTGAAGAATCAAGGCTTTATTGTCAAACGTTCTTGGTTGCAGCATGGCAGCAGAAACCAGTCGGTCTCACCTCTGGTTTACTCAGGAACGAGAATATTACGGCCAACTCTGAACAGGACAACCATGAGGCATGGAAAGGGCGGCTGCACTATCCTGGAGGGTGGTGTGGGGACACCAAACAGAGCAACCATTACTTAGAGGTAAAGCACAGTCGAAAAACAATTTGCTTTTATCAGCTTCACAGTTTTCCTGTCAGTGATTTCCTGTCATTTGAGAGACAATACACTCTTAAAAAATTCTTGTCATCGCAACTTGTCTGCGAATATTGATGAGATGCTTTAGTCAGCCTGACGAATTACGTCATTCATGACACAATTTACTTGTCATGGCGAGTCGCACATCTCTGTGACGAGTTCAGTTTATCCAGTGTGACAAGGTCTCTTATTATGGCGATAAGTTGCAGGTGGCAGGACATTATTGCGCATGCGCTTCCCTCACATTTATCGCTCAATTTCTTGAACTCTAAGCATGCTGTCACCATCGTTGCCTCAATAGCCACGAGGGTTTAGGGGTTATGTCTAGTAGTTTATACATTTCATAGGTCGTAGGTTCGAATCTCGCCGTAGGCCCTGAAATTTGGGAGAGTTTTTCTTTCATATGTACTGTTATTAGTACGTGTACTTGTAACTACCGCATAACGGTCTCTTGGCGCATAATTTTTTATTTTTGTGTAGCCTGAATGACGAGATGTAGTTGTTTTAATGATAAGATGTCTCTTTTCCGAGGATGACAAGTTAAAAACTTGTCAATTGACAAGATAGACCCTGTCAATTTAAGCATATTCTGAGAACGAGTTCCAGCTTGTCAGTACGACGAGAATTTTTTAAGAGTGTACTTCGAGCAGGTAACGGCGGCCGGTGCCGTAAATTGTGTATGCTTTGGATCGTAGCATCTCCATCTTGTATGACTTGACCAAAGTTACAGAAGCTGGCTGTAATGTGGAGTCCGCTGCGTATTCTTTGCCCTGCTCCAAACAAGTCAAACGAAATTGGGTACACACTTGCAGGTGAACTTCAACTCACTGATGAGGATAGGCACGTTTTCGGTTCAAGGCGTTAGAAGCGAGGGCGTTATCGGGTATGGAATCGCCTTCGGGCTGAGATACGAGGTTTCTAGAGAGGACGTTTGGGAATGGTACGAAGAGATTCCACGGCAGAGAAAGGTAATCAATCTTTTCATGTCCTTTACCTCTTTCCTGGGCGAGCCACCATCTCTCAGCCATAGACTACGGTACTCGATATACAGACGGTCGTCGTCACACTCTTAAAAAATTCTTGTCACCGCAACTTGTCTGCGAATATTGACGAGTTGCTCAATGTACAGACGCTCATCGTCAGTTTTCCCAGAGGATTCTCCACCATCCATCCTTCCTTGTTCCACTGGAGTTGGTAGAGTGCAGGGTCAGTTTAGCAAAAGTGTAATCACTAACGTGAAAGTGTCCATCTCCAACTCATACTATGTTGTTTCTCACTCCGTCGACTGTTTGAACAGTCCAACGTGGGTCGTGTTCAAACTTGCTACCATCTTCTGACAATTCCAGGTATTTTCCCGAGATGACGTCATTGATGTGGATGAAGAGAAGTTGTTTCCTTTGAAGAAACCTATCACCGCCTCAAGATTCCGAGTCTATATCCTTGAATATATTAGTGCTCCGTGTCTGAGGCTTGAGCTGTACCAGCTGGACCCTGAGTATGGTAGGTAACTTTCGTAAGTAGACAACTCGTCCGTCGTCAAACCCTTGGGATCAGTTTCCGCACCATCTCTTCTCAATCCATGGCCATGTGAACAGCAACCTTAGTTCTTGTGCCATCTCTAGCAGAAACTCGGGAGGTGCTGGTTAACTTGAAGCAAGTTCCCTTACAGCCATTATCTTTAAGACTTTCAGGAAAGTATACTGGTGAATTCGACGGATCCTACAGTACTTTTGTCACCGAACTTCCCCTACTACTACGGTCATGACCTGACATATACTTGGGATATAGCTGCGCCAAAGGGCTCGTTCATACGGCTCATCTTCGATCATCAGAAGCTGGCAGAGAATACAATACCAAAGGTACATTAAGGGAGTCAGAAGAATCTTTCATACGTAAGACAATAAAGGTCGACCCATCTAAGAGACCAAAGTAAAGTGAACCATTCCATGGCTTTCCACAGACTGGACCCTTCTGATCAGAGAATCTACCGTCGAATTGACATTTCCGTCTCTGTACATCATCACCTTCTCTCACTTTCCAGGCATTGCAGTCGAGCTGGCTGACACCGGCTTGTGAAGACAGTTTGACCCTAGAAGAGGTGTCTGGGGAAGACGTCCTGACATTATACCAGGGGCGAGCACTCCCTATGTGGGTTTCATCAATGTCGAGAGTAAAAGTTCGATTGCAGTCTTGTAATCAGTATAACTACCAGTTACTTGCTGGTGTGAAGGCCAATATAAGTGCCCTGGGTAGGTATCACGTCGTGTCATGGTTGTTTGCTTTGACGTCACAAACAGTGATCAGAATATGTCTCTAAGGTGCTTTCACCACAAAGCATTTGGGTCTCGGACACCAGAATCCCGATGTTCTCAAATCGATAAAGATCAGCTAGAGCAAGATAAGAGGAAAGCTCCACAAGCAAGACAAGGGGATGGGGTTCTGCTGAATACCATGATACTGCGAACAGCTCAAAGAACATGCCCATTCCCTGTACGGTGATGCCTTCCTGGCTGCAATTGCCCAGTGAAGTCCGATAAAGATGAATGACGATGGCAACATGGAAAGAACCAGTGAGTGCACAGTCACCTTGCTAACCAACCTCAACCTTTTCAGCCTGCCCAGGATTCTACCAAACTTCCTGCTCAGCCCCTGTCATCATTGATTACGATGACAAGTGCGGCCATCTGGCTTCTCCACTCTTCCCACTGCCTTACAAACCATCCGAGTCCACGAACTGCCAGTGGATCATCAGGACGACCTTCCGCTATGTCAATCTGACCTTCGAACACTTCAACATTCCGGGACGTGATCCCGAATGCAAGCAGGGAAGGCTAGAAGTGTACGGAGAGGAACAAATGAACCAGGAAACACTTCTGGATTACTACTGCAATGAGAAACCGCCGCCTTCGGCTCTGGCCTCCGACTGGAATATCATGGTGATCGTTCTGAAGGTGCAGGAGCTGCTGGAAGATGAAGGATTCTCTGCGAGTTTCAGATCCGCTGGGTTTGACTCTGCATATCAGAGGAATGACGCAAAAATGGGTAAGCCTGTCCTGAAATTGGATAAAACAGAAATACCTAGTCACTTTTTTGTTAATACGAAAGGACCATGTAGAACCTTCTAAGGGAGCCTCTTTGGCGAAGTTGATCCGGTATCCCTGACATGCAGTGAAGAACGTCCCATTTCCGTAGGCCTGGGACTGGGTGAATCTCCCGTGGTTGTCTCATGTTACGAATGACTATGGCATTAGCCGGCAGTTATGGGCAGTGCTCAGCTCGTAGCCATAAGAACCAGTCTTGACGGCTGCAGCTTGCCAGTCTAATCTCCGTCAAAGGAAATCCAAAACTTGGTGTAACTCCTCAAGTGGCTCAATTTGATACCCAGTGATGCTGATTCAGCTAGCACTGACACGGACGACCTTTTTACCCTGTGTTTACGCTTCTTCTACAGTCAAGTATTGTGGTGAAGTGGGCTGGGACTACTTCAGCGGTCATTGCTACAAGTTCGTGCGCGGAATCCCACTGAAGTGGCAAGAAGCAGAACAGGAATGCTCAGGAAAGTTCGGTGAAGAGACCCACTTGGCCAGTATCAGGACGAAACAAGAATTATCCTTCCTTCACAACATGCTGGCTAAGGTGTGGATCGAGAACAACACACAGCCTTTTGTCTACATTGGTAAGTAGGGTTGGCCTAAGTAACTGACCCATTTTGGCTGAGGTGTGGATGAGAACTACTACATGAATCCTCGTTACTCGAACAAAAAAATGTCTCTTTTCTTGTAGGGTTCAACGACCAAGAAAAGGAGGGTGTTTTTGAATGGACGGATGGTGGAGCAACAAGCTTCATAGCATGGTAAATACACGGCCTGAGCGCTCAGAGTCTTTGTCTTTGACAATCCTGGAATAGGCAGCTCGGCCCAAACAAGAAGCTTTGGATCTTAATGATCTGTTGCTTTTGGGATATCCCAGTGCTAACCCCCTAGTTTAGATCGTGTTTTTGGCCAGAATGATGTAGGATAATGGCTAGCTAGTCACGTTCCAGCGACAAGGGCGCCTTTCGAAAAAAAAGAAAACTAGCTGTACCTTCTCTTAAAGGGATAGTCACCAACCTGATGGAGGCAAGTTGGAGAACTGTGGTATCCTCAACCTTACAAGGCTCTGGTCTGAAGAGAACTGGAATGATATACCTTGTGGAAGAGTCCTGACAGATCAGTTCTTATGCAAGAAATCTGCACTTGTGTCGATGCTACCAGGTGAGTACTGTCAGAAACAATGACAAGCCTAGCGGCGACAGGGTTCACAAGGTGACTTCAGGGGTGGCATTCAATGTTTGTTTGTGGATAACATTAGGCCAGCTGAAGGATGATTCGTCCTCCACGGTGGTTCGTCGTCCTCCTCGATGGTTCGTCCTCCTCCTCGATGGTTCGTCCTCCTCCTCGATGGTTTGTCTTCCTCGGTGGTTCGTTCTCCTCCTCGATGGTTCGTCGTCCTCCTTGCTGGTTCGTCCTCCTCCTCGATGGTTCCTCCTCCTCCTCGATGGTTCCTCCTCCTCCTCGATGGTTCCTCCTCCTCCTCGATGGTTCCTCCTCCTCCTCGATGGTTCGTCTTCCTCCTCGATGGTTCCTCCTCCTCCTCGATGGTTCGTCCTCCTCCTCGATGGTTCCTCCTCCTCCTCGATGGTTTGTCGTCTTTCTCGATGGTTTGTCCTCCTCGATGATTCGTCCATCTCATCGATGGCTCATCCTTCTTGACGGTTCATCCCCTTCCTCGATGGTTCGTCCTCCATCATTGGAACCATTGTTGGGGCAAGATGTGAAATTTATTGACATCCGATACATTCATCATTGCAATGTCTCTGATTTTGTGTTTTTGGATCTCTTTCAGTATCAAGCGTAGAATCCTTCTTCAACCAGAGCGAAAACACACGATGTGGTCCGAAGCTTCATCAATGTCAAAACAACGAATGTATACTTTCTCATCAAGTGTGTGATGGTAACAAAAATTGTCATGATGGAAGTGATGAGATGGGGTGTAGTGACTCGTGCCGTGACGGGAGTTTCGTCTGTGCCAATGGTGAATGCATCTCTTCACTGCTGTACTGTGACTACAGGGCTGACTGCCAGGACGGGTCAGATGAGACAAAGTGCAGTAAGTGCAGATAACCGTGTTCTAGTTCTAGCCTTACAGGCAATGTCATTCAAAAAGCATCCCGAACTCTTGATCAGTAGACTGACACCTTCGGTTGAGATCAGTACTGGAACCTTAAAATTTAATTCACCATTCAGGCATCTCACTCATGCATTGTAATAGACAACAGTACAACCTCACCTGGTATGAATGTCCAGTTTTGCCTGGTAGTATTGATATGGGTGATCCGTTACCCTCCCAGTTCCCTAACTAATCGTCATAACGATACTCAGTTGTCCTAATCACACACTCCAGTCTATCCTGATTGCCAAGACTCTGAATTCCGGTGTGGAAACAGTGAATGCATACCCATGGAGAAATACAACGACCAGGTGACAGACTGCCCAGGTGGCGATGATGAGGATGGTTTAGATTGTAAAGGATTCATGTGTTTCGACGCCACGTGTTTGCCTTCGTCTCTCAGGTGTGACGGTTTCAAAGATTGCACTGGTGATGCAGGGGAAGACGAACTCAATTGTGGGAACCACGACCGTAAGTCTAAACTGTAACACATCTCAACTGCCTTCTCTTTGGCTCCTTGCTTTGAAAGCTGATATCCGACTCCAGAACGCTAGAATATTCATCCATGCTGATGTTGCTGTTGCTCAAACGTAAATGCTTGACATACCATTATTCATTTTCAGTGGCCAATTCTACAGTGATCACTGATGTCACCACGAATGACAATCTTACATTAGAGCTGCAGCACTGTACCAACGGACAGACTCTTGACGCTCCCGCTAGATGTCTTTACGATCACCGAGAAACTGGCTACCCTGCTGGATGCAGGGACCTCTCACACCTCAGAGGATGTGGTACGTGGCCTTCAGTTTTCACTGTAAAGGGAACCGCTGAAGTGACTTTTGTCCAAAGAAGTTAAATCGACTCGCTCTTTGGATTGATGTGACATACAGCAACCAGCCGAAGATCGTTGAATCTACAGGTGATCTTCATTGATATTGCGGGTCTGAAGCAATAGTGGCTTCAGAAGGGTGACTCATTGGTCGAACACAGTGTCTTAGTAGTCACATCCATTAAAATCAAAGCATTCCTCTTCAGAAACATTCCAGTGTCCTACGTCATACTTCAAGTGTCATGGCTCATACTGCATCCCTGCCAGACTTCTGTGTGATGGCCGCCCAGACTGCCCCAACAAGGATGACGAAGTCGGTTGTAGTGAGTATTCCGCTTAAGGTGTGCTGATCGGGCATTCGTTTTAGGTGAGGTCGCAATGGATCTGTTACAGCCTCTAAGAGTGTTGATCTTTAAGCTGATGGACCCGCAGCGTGTGACATCATCGAAGAACAGTGCCAGTGATTTTCTACCAAACATTGTCCAGAGCCTTGTCAGACTTGTAATCTACTTTCAGGCGAGTACCAATGTCCCGGTATGTACAGATGTTCGGGCGGGAGCAGGTGTATCTTGCAAGATGAAGTCTGTGATGGAACTCAGCACTGCCCGCAGGGCGACGACGAGCACTACTGCTTTGGGGAATCCTGTCCTCATAACTGCCAGTGCAATGGCCTGCACTACAGCTGCACATCTGGGGGACTGACTAGCATTCCAAGGAACATCTCCAAGCACGTCCGGATTCTGAATCTCATGGGTAATAGAATCTCTTTCGACAAGACTTCCTTCGCTGGGTATGATTACCTCGGCGAGTTGCACCTCTCCTCGAACGACCTGACTGACTTGCCACTTGCCATGTTTGAAATGACGAAGAACCTTTACCATCTGGACCTCTCAAACCAGCGCATAAAGCGAGTGGAGAAGCAGATGTTTATAGGTTTAGACAACCTCCGCGTCTTGAATCTCTCCCTAAACCAGATCGACATTGTGGAGGCTGATGCTTTCTCGAGTATGCCAAGTCTTCAGGAGCTCTATCTGCAGGGGAATCCGATGCACTCCTTCTCGAATGAGATCTTCCAGAGTCTCAACAAGCTGACGGACCTGAGGACCGACAAGTACAAGTTCTGCTGCTTGGCGAAGATGATTGATGCGGATCGCTGCTTCCCTCAGCCGGATGAGTTCTCTTCATGCGCAGACCTGATGCGGACGACAGTGTTAAGATTCTTCATGTGGATTCTCGGCGGCCTAGCCCTTGTGGGCAACAGCCTGGTTATCATTGTAAGAGGCTGCTTCAAGACACTTTTCAATTCATCAAACGCAACACTAGCATCGAGTCTTGCTGTCTCAGACTTTCTAATGGGAGTCTACATGTTCATCATAGCAACAGCTGATGTCATATTCCGTGACAACTACGTGGCAAACGCTGATTGGTGGAAAGAAAGTGATGTGTGTCGTCTGGCTGGCTCCTTGGCGATGATCTCAATGGAAGTGTCTTTGTTTACACTCGTTATGATGACTGTGGACAGGTTCCTTGCGGTGGTCTTCCCTTTCAGTTCTCTGAGGATGAGCAAGAAATCAAGTCGTTTTGCTGTAGGGGTCAGTTGGGTCGTCGGGATCCTCATTGCGGTCATCCCACTCCTCCCTTTCGACTACTTCGCTGGTTCCTACTATGCTCGGTCTGGGGTCTGCCTCCCTCTCCACCTGACCAGAGCGTCATGGCCAGGCTGGGAGTATTCAGTAGCAATCTTCCTTGGCTTGAACCTGATTGGCGTGCTGATCATGGGGACCCTGTACCCGTGCATGTACCTGACCGTGCGGCGGACGTCACGGCAGGCTGGGAAGAAAACCGACAAGGAGTTTGCTATTGCCCGAAAGATGGCACTCATCGTGCTCACGGACTTTCTGTGCTGGATGCCAACAATTCTGTTAGGTATGCACTTTTTTAAGCAAGCATTTCAAAGATTGACCACAAAATGACTTCACTGCATCTAGAATAACCTCATCGACAGTACCGGGATTCGAACCCACGCCTCCACATAAGGCAACACCGCCAGCATTGAGGGAAAGCGTGCATTGAGGGAAAGCCAGCATTGAGGGAAAGCCCTCAATGCTGGCGGTGTTGCCTTATGTGGAGGCGTGGGTTCGAATCCCGGTACTGTCGATTGGCATACTGACCAACATAGCAGACCTATGATGATTTCTAGAATAACCTCAGTTGAAGAAGATCGCCAACTAGTACACATTTCATCAGCTGGGTGGATAGGCATCATGAAATATCGTCCACTCGAAGCCTAATAGGGACTCCTTCTTTGACAACTTTCAGGTATAATTGTCTTGGTTGGTGAAATCCCAGTGCCAAGTGATGTCTATGCCTGGATAGCGGTCTTGGTTTTGCCTATCAACAGTGCTCTCAATCCATTCCTCTACACGCTATCGGTCTACGAGTCTATCAGGTAAGGTTGATTCCGGACGACGCATTGGATGTTTCTCTACTACTATGACCACCAGATCATGTAGCTCTACACAGCCGATGACTTCATGGTCCTTACAATACCATTCAGTAAGAGATTCTGCTATGTGAAATGTGTCTTGTTCAGCATTCTCTGATGTTGTAACGCATGATATCAGTCCATTTCGTCAGTTTCGGGCAAAGAATTTCATCCAGTCTTCGCTTTCCTTCTCACCATTCCAGGGAGAAAAAGATCATTAAGAGCCAACAAAGCAGTCAGCAAGGCCAGGCAGTGGGGCGAAGGAACCGTAGTAGCTCTGACGGTACGTGGAAAATTGCACTGCATAGCCTACACATGACGCTATACATGTACATGTACATGTACATGTACAGTACATGTACATGTACATGTACGCCGAGAAAATGTATCATGTGAAAGGGACTGCCAACTGCTGTAAGGTACAAATGGCGGTGGTCTGGGAATGGGGAGGTTTATTACTGGCCATAATAATTGTTACATTGTTGTTTTGAATACACATCACGTCTCATTACAGATGATGCTAAGTTTTCTTCATCAAACGGAACCTCGAATACGGCTTCAACTTACGTGGTCTATACTCCGGGCTCGAATATCCTACCGTACACACAGGAACACGACATGGTCCTGGCATCCGCCCTTCAAGAGTTTCAACTCACTTTGGTGGACTTGTTCGTGACGGTCCGGGACATTGCTAAGGCCCTGTCGGTCCTCCACGATCATGATCTCTGTGCGAAGATGGTCGACGTCAGTAATGTGGCGCTCAGGGGCGACATGAAGGTAGGCAATTCTTGATGCATTGCAATACCGTAAGTGAATAAATAGGTCAGGATTATTTCCACGGATCCGTCGGGGTCACGGCGGTGTTGGCGCCATTACACAACCACAAGGCAACACGGTGGGTGCAGGAATATTCCAAAGAGGACAATAGGAGCTGCCAATCACTTGACCAATAGGTGTCACTACGGCCCATTTCAATACCTCGCGGACTCATTCATGCATCCTCCCACAGCAGGGGTTTTTACCTCGCTCCTCTTCATCCGCTCACACAAACTGCGGTGACGAAGGGAGCGAGCAGTAAGAACGCCTGATATTCTCAGGATGCAATCA
The DNA here is from genome assembly GCA_002633025.1 of Notospermus geniculatus. Lineage (NCBI taxonomy): Eukaryota > Metazoa > Nemertea > Pilidiophora > Heteronemertea > Lineidae > Notospermus > Notospermus geniculatus. The sequence goes on along the minus strand of NMRB01003741.1, from coordinate 28,757 downwards.
GGAGAATTTTATAGTGTATTGGTCCGCTAGAACTTTGCTGCTGTCTTTTGGCGATGAGCGCGGCTGACTGCTCCTGTTGTAACACATTAACCCCTAAATGTCCCAACCATGATTTGATTTTATAAACTGTGTGATTCATGTTGTCTGAGTTAGGCCTGCTCTCTCAACAATGGTCCCTCAAACGAACATTTTTTAAATGAGAATTACGACATGGTTCTTCTGTTTTGCAGGATGCTGACAGGATGGTTGTGACTGGTGCCTACCTCTCCCTCATCCCGTCTATCGCCTATGGCGCTGCCAAGGAGCGAGATATCGTGGAGCTCGGGGAGCTGACCAAGAAGTTGTTACGTTACCACGCCACGCAGAAGCACAACAAGGGAAAATCTCGCTCTTAACGTGTTCGAACCTGGTTCCAGTCGCCCTCCGCTGCGAGATCTCGCGATATTTGGATAGGTCCTCTCCGAAGAATCCCACCCTGTGAGATGCGCAGGTGCGCTGTGACTGGGAACGAGGCTGGTCTTCGAGAGTGTGGCAGGCCGCCTCGGAATCGAGAGTTTGGGCGGTGCCGCAGTGGCTGAACGTCGGACTTACGGGTTCGATTCCCAGCCGCGTAACCGTTGTTATCCTTGCATACAGAGGGGTTGTACTGGGGTAGGCCATTGACACGTATCGGGCTATGAAGATCCTGAGCTTGACTGTCCGGATGACAACGGATGTCGAATACTAAAGTTTATTACCTGCTATATATCGTTCTGTTGGGGATGTTGAACTTCAGCAAAATGCTTCATGTATACACTCGATGTAGAGGGGTATGGGTCGATGAAGATATCAGCTCTCGTTCTTTATTCGTCCACCAGGTCTCGCGACTGACATTTACAGTAAATGGACAATTTGTAGGCTTCTGCATCTGAGACACTAGAGTTGAAAGTTGGTTACTGTCCGTGCATCGTGTCAAACTGAGAATGAAAATAAAGTTTGTCTGTAACTTAGCTTGTTGTCATCTCTAACCTCCCTTTCACCAGAGCAGTGAACAGTTGTTGTTGAATACAATAGGTGGCGCTGTACAGTTCAGTCCATTTTGCCGATGATATATGGCCCATAATTTCCTTCCTCCGGAATACTTCGGTGTATCTTGGAACCATTCGTCATCGATATGGCAACCGATACCTACCCCGTTCGACAATCATCTAGGTCAAGTTGATACCAGTCTCTCGGAGAGGGTACATGTGTACCATTTTGGAAGACTCTACAAGTAGCTGATAGGTCTTATCAGAACGATCAATTTGAATGTCGTCACATTGATTCACATCAGAGGTTATCAATGACAAAGTGTTTATAAATAACGATAATCATATCACTTATCATCGTTAGAAAAAGACAATAAGTCGTCAATTTTCGATTGCGATGATCTCATTTTTTTATTCATATCAGCGGAAGGAGGAAGTCATCGCCAGAGGCGTGAAAGTCTCACCGAAACGGCGTCAAATATGGCCGTTTATTATCTAATTTTGTGGTTTGTTATGTTGGCGAGAGTGCGAAGCAGTAAGTAAAAGTACAGTCTTCTATCATGGGGTGTTGGGTTTCAAACAAAAAAGTGGGAACGCACTGCAAAGGAACTTGTGAGAGTGAGAGTTTTCGCGTGCGAGTTGTCTCCCTCTAGGGAGTTTTCGCACAGGCCCCGAAACGCCAACGCCATCGCCTATCATTTTGTTTAGTGCTCTCTTCGTGGCATCGAACAATGGGTTTGGCCTTCGCGTTGGCGTTTCGGGGGCTTTGCAAATACTTTGTTCTGTGGGCTATTCCTTAGGCTTCCTTTACATAGAACTATACGGTATACGAATACCGCGGTTAACAATTGCTTCACGGTCGTGAATCCACTTGAAGCCTTTGTTAAATGGCGTTTTCGTATACCGTTTACTTCTATGTAAGGGAAGCCTTTAACGGCTTACGCCAAGACCAGAGACAGAAACATGACAAAACGACTGCCCATTGTTTTCTATGGTCGAGTTGCCCATTGAGACCAAAGTCGTGCGAGTATCATCCTGAGGCCCGATGTCATGAAGAGGATTTGAAAACGCCGTGATGGGTTTAGTTGCATTGAGGAACGACATTAAAAACGGTCTTGAACTTCAGGTGGAGACACGGTAGTGAAGTCCCCCGGATTCCCGGGTAGATACACGACTGACAACGATGGCTGGTATCAGAGGATAGGCGTACCAAGCAACCAGAGGGTAAAACTTGTCGTCAACACGATGGATCTAAATCCAGATGATAAACTTTACGTATACAACGGCCACTATTGTGGTAGTATCCTCGCTGGCAGTTATTTGTTAAAAACGTATCAAGGAAGGGTGGCTAATCTTCCGGACATCGTGTTTGCGGATACTAATGAGGTTTGTGTTGAGCTAGAGGCAAATAAAGGTGGAGGGAAAGGATTTTCACTGACTGTCATAGGTGAGTCGGCAGTTTTTGTGAAAAATAAGTAGGCCTAAAGTCCTGTTTCCACTTCAGCAGTTTCCGCGTTTTGCAAAGAGCGGTGCGGTTTTCACACCGCAAATCGCGGCAGAAAATGCTGTAGTGGAACAGGGCTAGGAGAATTCGACGTACAGAAATGAAGAAGTTTTAAGGCACAGATGATTTGGAGGTGCAGACGAGACGAGAGTCAGCCAATGACGTGATTGCGGATTGCCATGCTTTTAAAAATGAGGTCACAAGTGAGAGTTCTCGATCCACTTGACCATGATCCACCTCCCGAGTAGATAACGTATCTCCTCCCAAGATGTTATAGACGACAAATGACAACCGTAATGACCCATAAATAGAGTGATTGACACATTTTCTAATTAGATATTTGTCCTGCAATAAGATCATGACAATTTACGTATTCACAAAACTTCTGTTTTTGATTATCAGATTACAGAGTACTTGCCGACGCACACGGTGGCCCGTAAAAGGTCACACGACCTGTCTCTTTACTGTGGACGTGACTGAAAAGATACCACAGACGATTCTATGCATTAGACGAAATAGTCAGACTGTGTACGTGAAAAAGTTCGGACAATTTGCGTAAAATATAATTTTTAAATTTACACTCATGGCAACCATCTTGAATATATTACAGGTATCCCAGCATGCACCGGCTCCTACGAAAAAGAGTCAGGTGACGTCCTCAGCCCGTATTATCCATCCGAGTATAAATACTCCACCAATTGCAGATGGTCTATTACACTCCCAAAAGGTCAGCGTATTGAATACAAGGTCAGAGACTTCGACCTTGAGGTCAGCAGAGGCTGCACTGAGACTTACATGATTCTGACAGACACCGAGGGATTCAACCCTCAACAGAAACTATGCCAGCCCGGGCTGAAGGGAAAAACCATACACTCAAGGTCACATGAGAGTGAGGTTGTCTTCTCGTCTGAGAAGTCGATATGGGGAAGCTTAAAGGGTTCCGGTCATAAAGGATTCTGGCTGAGATACAGAGGTACATGTAATCAGCAGTAATACACAACGTCTTAAGGCGCCTCTCCACGCGTCGCGACAGTTTGCTATCGAATGTTTGCTATCAGACAGTCAATTACTGCTCTCAGACAGCAAAAATTGCTGTCATACAGTACTGTACGACAGCAGTTATTGCTGTCTGATAGCAATAATTGACTGTCTGACAGCAAACTTTCGACAGAAAACTGTCACGTTGAGCGGCGCCTTTAGATTTGTAGGATGTGCAACAGATCATGAGCTGACAGACATGGCCACTTTCCAAAGGCTTGCGGTCAACCGCAAGGCAAGAGCCGGAAGCTGCTCTTAATCAAAACGGGCCCTTTCAACGTGACTGATGTCAGTTCGATAAGTTCGATACTGTTCTCACTTTATTCAGATATTCGCATCGCCTTCAGGACCTACTCTCAGTGCTGTCATGGCGACAGAAGTCGCTTCCCGTTTGAAAATCAGCAATGATCGTGACTAGGCCCTCCTCATTTCAGCTGTTGGATGTAAAACAGCGGAGATGTACACTGGCGTCGGCACGCTGATGAATCCGTCTGACGTCTACAATTATGGTTATGTAGCTTCTTACCAATGTGCCAAGGGTGAACGATACCGGAATGGGGACTATGTGCTCCAGGTTACGTGCAGTGAGAAAGGAGTATGGACAGGGCAGAAGCAGCCCTGTGTAGGTACGGAAGTAGCCTACTAGTAAAACAAAATATTCTATACTTAGAATCTTAACGGTAACACTCTGATCGGCTTAGAAACCTTCTATAGTATTTTGCCGAGATGAACAGATAGTTAGCTGAGAATCCTAGACGTCCTCTGTCTTTCCGACTTGCAGAAATCACATGTGGCATCCCCGATACTCCACAGGATGGCACAATCAACTTCTCCAACAAGGACAAAATCGGCAGTCGTGCCAACTACGCATGCAATACTGACTTCAGGCTGGTTGGACCCGCGGTAAGGACCTGCCAGGAAGATGGGACATGGACGGGGAAGGTGCCCATATGTAGAGGTAGGTGGGACGTCACTGACACAGTCATTTGGGCCCACACTTTGTCCGATTCGGTACTTTAAACCAGGAGTGTCTGAAACTGACCCATGTTCACAATACCGTTTTCAACAATGATTTTGTTCTTTTTCACAATTCCTTAAAAGGACAGTATGTGGCTCTTTCAGCGCTGAACGCGACAGGATGTGAATTGCCAGGTGACCCCTTGCACGGCCGCCAAATCGTCACTGGCCGCTTTGACGATATTGGCGATAAAGTGAAGTTTGAATGTAACCCCGGATATGACCTGATTGGGTCGTCGATCATAACCTGTGTGGAGGGATGGGTTTGGGATCGTGCACCCCCGACATGTCAAGGTATGTGGGCAGAGATTCAAACGTTTAGGGTGTAACCTCCCTGCCCAATCGGATGGTGAACACCGTTGGCTGTCTCAAATCATAAGAGATGAAAGGAGTTACATGGAAGACCACAGAAGAATCCCCCACTTTTATCAAAAAGGTTTCGATTTGTGGTCTCCTCAGAGCTCATCACGAACTGCCTTGTGGGCGGAAAGGGATCGCGAACACAGACATTTGTGCTCAAGAAAGTTCACTTCCTTTCAGCGAAAACCTGCAAACTAGGACTCAAAGCGCCACCTAATGGCAGGATCGAAATTACAAGTAATACATATGGTTCGGTCGTGACGTACACCTGTAACAGTGGCTACTATTTGGATGGGGCGAGCAAACGGCAGTGCACTGCCACTGGTGAATGGAGCGATGAGACCCCCGTCTGCAAAGGTAGGTAAACATCCTCTCCAAGCATCCTCTCCAAGGTCAACTTGAAGGTCATTTGGGCCACTGCCCAGTTGTCGAGACGACGGGACGACACAACCCCCGTCTTGCTGAAGAGGTCGCCTACTTATCACCCACATATGTTGCATGTTTCAGTTGTACGATGCAAGAAACCACGTGCACCAGTTTCCGGAAGTGTCACCGTTGGTGCTTTGGACTATGGCTCTACGGCCACATTCCACTGCGACCGTGGATTGGTGCTGGACGGCCCGAAAACCATCACGTGCCAGACGACGGGGGAGTGGTCGGATGATCCACCAATCTGCTCAGGTAAGGGCGGCTGTACCCAGACCTTCAAATGGTGCAAAGTAACTTCGTCTAGGATCAGCTACTCTCGACGAAATACTTAGTAACCTTTGAAATGTGTGGTCATTCACGACAGTCCCCTTGTTAAGCGCAGGTCGACTTAACGAAACGTGTACTTTGCTCAGCAAGTTGACTCAAAAGTCTGATTTCCGATCGAATACATATTGCCAACAAAGCAGTCCGTCGTATAGGCCTACCTACCAACACACAGACGAATTTTTTATCACTTTCTGGAGTTATGCATCCATCTCTTTCTTTCAACACAGCGGCCACATGTCCTGAACTGAGGCCCATCATAAACGGTCAACTGATGACATCGAGGAGAACCGTCGGAAGTGAAGCTATCTTCATCTGCAACCTAGGGTTCTTCTTCGACAAGGCGCATACTCTTACCATTCTTAAATTAGTTTGTCTAGAGGATGCAACTTGGAGTGGAAAAGTACGAGATTGTCTGTATGGAAGTGATGATGGAACATCGGGGTCCACGGATAAACAAAATGGAGAATCTGTTCCCGTACTCCCACCATCTTCTGTCCCAGTCTTTTTGACGTCTGCATATCCTGCACCACCCCAAACGACCCCAGGCTTTGTTGGGCCGACTCATTCAGTACAAACTGCGGCCATACAAGTCACAGTCGCACCAACAACACTGCCGGTCACCGAACGAACCACCTCTGCTGACCCTATGGGGCCAACCTATTCACGCCAAGTTGAGCAAACCTATTCCGGTCTAGTTGGGCAAACCTCGTCGGGTCAGGCTTCACCCTGGCCTACACGAGTCGCATCAACGTTACCACAATCAGTCTATTCCACACTAGTTTTGCCTACCACCCCTCCATGGACAGAGGCAGTCAAATCAACGTATACTGTCCAGGTTGAGCCTTCTGTACAGGTACCGGCACATTCAGCAACGCATGCTACTCCAACAACCACCTCAACCATAAGTGAGCAGACACATTCTTCGCCGGCAAATCCAACAACACAACTCACCACAACAACCATTTCCATCCTTACACCAACCACACATCCCGCCACGGTCCTGTTTACATCTACACCTTTTGCAACTCTACCATTTTCAACACTTGCGCCGATTGGGACTGTTACCGGATTGCCTGATTCTTCCTCAGAACCTTCCATTCGAAGTTCAATGGAATCCCATCCCCCATTACCAGCAAGCATTCTGCCATCAATAACAGTCATCGTGTCAACAGACAGGCAAGATCTGACACAATCATCGTTCACACTGACTAGCTCAGCCCATACAAGAACTTCATCATCATTCACACTTAGTAGCCCAGCCAATACAAAAACTTCATCATCGTTCACAGTGAGTAGCTCAACCCATACAAGAACTTCATCATTATTCACACTGAGTAGCCCAACCCATACAAGAACGCCATCATCGAGTAGCCCAGCCCTTACAAGAACTTCATCACCGTCCACACTGAGCAGCCCAACCCATACAAGAACGTCATCATCGTCCACACTGAGCAGCCCAGCCCATACAAGAACTTCATCACCGTTCACACTGAGTAGCCCAGTCCTTACAAGTACCACGTCATCGCCCCTGACACTGAGTAGCCCAATTTATACAAGAACTTCTTCATCATTCACGCTGAGTAGCCCAGCCCATACAAGGACCTCATCTTCGTTCACACTGAGTAGCCCAGCCCATACAAGTACTTCATCATCGTTCAGACTGAGTAGCCCAACCCACACAACATCTTCGTCGCCGTTCACACTGAATAGCCCAGCCCTTACAAGCACCTCGTCATTGTTCACACTCAGTAGCCCAGCCCAGACAAGCACCTCATCGTCCACGATGAATAGCCCACCATACACAAGCACCTTATCATCGTTCACACTGAATATTTCAACCCATACAAGAACTTCATCATCATTCACACTGAGTACAAGAACTACATCATCGTTCACACTGAGAAGCTCAGCCCATACAAGAACCTCATCATTCACCATGCATCTACAATCATCATGCTCGTTTACAACAGATCTGTCTTCCTTGATATCTAACGTACCCACCACATCAGTGACTTACAAAAAGTCGGTATCCAAGTCTGAACAACCCAGTAGGACAACCGCTCGAGAACAATTCCAGTCAACCGTTCAGTTAGCCCCGTCTACAATACCTCTAGCCCAGTCCACAATACAGCTATCCCAGCCTACTACACAACTAATTCAAAGTTCTGTGATATCCTCGCCTGATTACCTCCCTGTCGCTCCATCGAGTTCCCCTCTCAAGAGCAAACCAACACAGATAACCTCAACGCTACTTGCAATACCCACCACTTCATCGTTCGTTTTGAAGTCGAGCAACGGACGAAGACACCCCAAAACATCATCTTTCGTCCTTCACCACTCTTTACCTTCTGAAACGTCCAGTCGATCTCAAGTTGTATCAGAGATGGCGTTACCAATGTCGACGAGTCTGAGCAACTCAAAAAATCAAAGAACAACGACCGGAATCACAAGCGAAAGCTCGTCCACAATGTCTGTATCGGGGACGACAACCTGGACATTGCCCAAGAGTTCGGCGCTTCAGTATCAGACGACACCCCTGGCCAGTTTCCCAAAGTCACAAGACGTAACAGGCACCCACAGCAGCAGCAGCAGCAGCAGAAGTTTTCAGACCACGCCTCAAATGAGTGGAATCGGAAGCTCATATTCAGAGACGATTTTGATGACAACTTCTCTTGATGCCGATAAGAAGATTGACGCCACTTCAGCTGCTGACTTGGAAAGCTCGTCACCGATGATGCTCACCAGCAGCACAAACTACAACGGGCCCATCTCTCCCAGCAAGCCGTATCCCGGGCCCACTAGAGGCGAAAGTGGAAGAGCATCTGAAGCATACCCACTCTCTCTTACTGCCCCAATTAGCACGGGGAGCATAACAGCATGGACACCGAATGGACCATTACAACCAAGTGCGGTAGATCCTGGGTACTTTTCATCTATCGTTCCCTCTCCGATGCTTTCGTCGTCTCCTCCGAGGAGCATAGACTCTGGCCTCAATTCTACAGTCAGTGACCAACATGGAAAAGCTAAAAGTAAGTTTATTCTGAGGGATCGTAGTCGTCGAGCTCAGGCACAAGACGTGAAAACCTCCCACTCACCTGCTTGAAGAATGGTGGTACTTCGTTGCTCGCCAAAGCAAATGTTCAGTCTTTGCAGTTGCTGCTGTTTGCTGTGATCGGCGTAAGCTTCCCTCCACCAAATGTGACCTCTGATCCAAGTAGGAATACAGCATATTCCAGTGTACAGTTTGGGTTACAAGGGCAGTTTATGACCAGATTGCACACTTCATTCCAGTTTCCAACTCTACCCAACCCCACAGTATTCATGCAAAGCCTCTTACCAATATAAATCATGTAAGTGGAAGATTCAAACTATCCAATTGTTGTTTGATTTCAGAGAGGGAAGAGGACTTCACCAAGTATACGTTTGTCTTCATTGCCATCTGTCTCGTGTTGCTGTTGCTCCTCAGCATCCCAACGGCAGCTTGTATCCTTAACAGGTTGGTACTTGTGCTTTCCTTTTGAGATAAAGGTTTCTTGTCAATGGTCAGGTGTTGAGTATCATTCTCAGAAATCATACTGCCTCGTACTAGGTTGATACTAGATGACCATGCATTCATAATAGCAAAATGTACGACAACACTCCATCAACTTAGCATGACTGGATACGGTTTCTCGTGTCTTCTCATGACACAATCCTCCCTTTTGGGAATAAGCGCCCTCTTTCAAACGACATTCACACCTACCTTCTTTTCAGGAGGCGGAGGAAGCTACGTGCCGACGATGTGGTGTTGATGGGCCACAATGATTACCGGAACAGCGATCCTGCTGGAGAATTTCGGTGGACCAAACTGGAGAGTGCCAAGAGCAGACAAAGTAGCCTTCAAGGTGGAGGTCAAATACAGTTTGGTGACTTTCACAGTCAAGGTCAAGTAGGTCACGCAAAACCTTACCTCTTTTACGGCTCGCCTACCCCGTCAGGAAGCGTCCTTACTGTCGGAAGTGGCCCCCTAAGAAGTATATCACAGGATGGGGATTTAGCTTCGCCGGGTCCCCTCCTCAACCGTTGTCGGAGTGGTACAGTCAGCGACTCTGGGGTCGAAATACAAACAATGGGCGACGTGAAGTACTTAGACATGGCCGACGGCGGACACTCGACCGCAAATGGCGGACCTGCAGGAAGTGGTCGGGTTGAAGATGGTAAAACTTTCGACAGCTCGCTTTACAGTGCTTCCTCTCGGACAACTGTTGACCGGGTGCCGCCGGGGAGAAGTGTTGTGTTGACCGAGAGCTCTCAAGGTCGAGGTGGAAATAATGCCCGTTACAGTGGACTCGTCAGTAATGGTCAAACTGTTCGAGGAAGTACGACATTCGATAATCCGCTCTACACAGCGTCTTTGACCTCTGGTGAACCAGGGCTGGACGAGAGGTTTAGCGATCGCGGCCACTTGACCAAGAGCGATATTTCAGGTGCTGGAGGTAGCAGGACTGCCACGAGGAGTGGTCATACTGGCGAAGGGAACAAGGCATTTGACAACCCGCTCTATTCAGCCACGGGAGCACCCGAGCAAAGTTTGAAAACACTTCATGGACTTGATAATATAACGACAGACGATAGACCCCAAAGCAGTAATGTGAAAAGTAGACTTGGGACAGCTCTCCCTAAAAGAGGCAACAAGACTTTTGATAACCCCCTCTACAGAGCTTCGTGGGCATCTATTGCGTTGAGTGACGGGAGTTCAAGTGGACCAGCGTCTCTCATTAGAAGTAGAAGGTTTCTAGATCAAGAAGGGAGAACATCGAACATTGGAACTGCCGATACGGGTTACACCATTGGGGAAAGTAGGGCGTTCGAAAATCCACTCTCCGCGGCGTCACTGTCGTCTGTTGAGATTACAAGCGAGGAGACATCAAGTGGGCTGAGTGATCACCTAATCCTGGCTCTAGTGTAGCATACTCCTTCACGTTGGCCACAAAGTGGTCAGTTTTTCTAGTCAGGTGTTGTGTTAACAGGTCAAGAAATTGTAGCAATTTCTCCCCTCCAATTCAGCAGGAGCACAGTAGTCTAGGATACTGCCTTCAGCGAGGTCAGAATTGTTGGTAACATTTGGCAACCCATGTTCTTGTTGTCTATTGTAGAGCCTGCCAGGTGTGGCTGGGTTTGCGCAGGAAACTCTGCAATCGACTGCCTTCATGGAGGTCAGAAGATTTGGTAACAAGGGTTGGCAGCCTTTGTTTCTATGTCTATTCAAGAGCGGCCAGCGATGCGTGGTAGGACATGTAGCAAAGGGAAACCGTCTAGAATCGACTGTACGTGTACGCCTTTAACCCTTAGCGTGTCAAGTGTCTATCGTGTCCTCTACGTTGGCTGTACACTGGGTGTATATAGAATAATGGTACAGGGAGTGTTCATCGTTACACGCATTATCAATGTGTTATCCAATATTGTTTAAACATAACGAGCCAAACTCAGGCAAAATGCTCATCACAACACAATTAACGCTAATATAATACCGATACCATCTTTTTCATAACGTTAAAATGCTTTTACTTATTTACTCCTAGTCTCTTGGGCCGGTATATCTAATTTGGGATGTATAAACTAATTTCGGACGCTTTTATATAAAAGTTTTATACATCGTTACCGAGGTGCTTTGATTAATGGTAGAAACGATGTACATTTATTGTAAGTGTGTACACAATAATTGCCAAACATTCAGTGAGGTCTGTGGGGATGGAGGTCGGCACGCTCCCATCAGACAAATTCCCTGCCTTTTGCAGACGATGTGTTCATTCCTACATAAATCGGAAGCTAATGGCAGTGGCCTTGCCTGTGAGAACTCCCCTATGGGCAGACTGCAAGGCCGCGCTGATGGCCCTATCGTGGCAAGAGGCTCTCCCAAGAGACGTTCGCGCCCGCAATCTGGCTGTTTTCAACATAGCGAATGGCCAACAACGCTGAGGCGTTAGATCAACGCCGATCGGGCTCCCTTCCACATCAACTTCGCCAAGTTCCGGAAGAAGTCCTAACGATGAAGTATCGCAGACGAAATCCTATTTCACGACATGAAGTAAACAAACACAAATCGGCAGACCGAGCCGTGCACATCCGGGCTTCTTTCTCCAATAGCCTCGTCTTGGGATTTTCCCATATCACGTGCTGGCGTGGACAAGGTCATTCTTTTTGATGAATACGAGAGAATTTTAATCTTCATACTAGAATGTAGCTCTGAGTGTAAACAGATGGATGTGCGCAAATTTGGTGGAGTCGCTGAACTGTCAACCCACCGGCAAGGACGAAAGCTCTACATGACATATCCACAATCACAGACGGCTGGTCAGTGTTTGTTTTGTAAATAATACAAAATAAAGACATGCGTGTATATGATTAGCAGACACAGCAGGGACCGGTCTTCAACCTCCACGGGTTCATGACAACCCACGATAAAACCATCTGAAGCTCAACTGATATTAACATGCATTCTAATCTGTGATTTAAGTAAACATGAAGAATTGATTAAGATCTAACATTTTGAAGTGATCCCGAGACCAGTCATTGAGACTGAGACTGGGCGAGGCTCCCTCAGTTTCTGCGATGCGTATCACTTAACTGGGTGGCTCCACCTGGGACGGGAAAATGATTTCAAGAATTCGAATTCACTTCCTGTACGGAGGTATGTGACTGATGTATAAGGCTTGTATTGGGGTAAATGCTCGCCAGATTGACGGGCCTGCATCTTGCTCAGCCTTTAGTTTTCCCGATTACCTGACATGCCTGAGTGGAGTGTCACATCGGCCATTGACATAGTTCCTGGTACCGTTGGCGACGGATAGATGTCGTCTTATATCCAATGATAAAGCGACATCTATTGTGACCGAAGAGCACCAGGATGAGTCCTACTGCGCGCGTATTCGCGGTCTTCGAATCATTTTTACGCTTGACAACTCACTCGCTCGCCATAAACGAGAAGGTTAGCAGATCATGCGAGTTAATCTCGGGTTATTTACCTGGCCCGGGTAGATTATATCCCGTATCATGTTCCTCCACTGTCACCGTAACAGCCACACCCGTAATCGCCATTTTTATGTAACCACATCCATGTGGCAATAATTGGTTTTTCAATCACCCGATATATCGTCGGGGATGTCGTAGCCGAGAGCTTTACGACTGTAGTGGTGTCTGTAAGGGAGGATAAAAACCTCTGATCACCGGTTGGAACAGGCCATTGCGAGTGCTCGCATGTCATACACTATTGTGTCTCTGCAATCAATTATGCTCTAGATTCTGATTCATGATTCTGTAAATCGCCTTGGTGAGATTTGTAAACGAATGTCATGGTCATTGGGAAAAAGCCACATTTATTAACACTGACTATTTCACAATTGCTTCCTCTCGACAGGTCACGAAATTTGAACTCAAACGCGCTTCATGATCGATGATCTAGACTTTTATGGAAAACTGATTGGCTGCTCCATGTCACATGACTTCTTTGCGTTTGCGAACCATGGTCACATGACCCCAAAATGGCGATAAGACGTAACCTAAATAATGCGAGACGTCGGAATACGGACAGCTATGGGTGGAGGTAACGCCTGGGGAACGGGACACTATAATCATCTGGACCCTGATCCAAGCGACGCGTGAAGTATTGTCATAAAAAAATACATTTGTCACAAGAAAACGCCAAAGATGAGTCTGTAAATAAACGACTTCCGCATTTTTTGTTGGCCACCCGGCATGGTTGACCGACTCTGCCTGTGCTTCCTGACACACGGTCACGGAGAATGTAGCGGTTCAGCTGTAAGGCCGTAAATTTTTTGCTAAATGTTCCTATATGATTAGATCTGTGACCTCAGTCTTGTCATCAGCATTGTCAACCGCCCCAGGATTTCCGTCAGTTCCATGCGGTGTGGCCGGATGCACAAAAACTTCCACTCCGTTGCCGCCATAGCACGGATCACCACCCTAGCCCTACGGCTATACTGGTATTAATACGAGTTACCGGCACCGCTATTCGGGCAGTCTAGCCAGAGCACATATTAGCACTGACCACTGCCAATGCCATGAGTAACTACCTTCCACCCGCCAATCGCGACAAGTCTCGGCCCG
>NMRB01003740.1:33687-43824 GCA_002633025.1 Notospermus geniculatus | reverse complement strand
GGCTCACACTTTGGGTTCTTAGCCGCATCCGATAATGCTGTCGTGTCATTGTACTGCTCCAGCGTACAAACAAAGGTTAGCTCTTCAGGGTGCAAAGAGTCCAGAACAAGTAGACTCTCAAATTTCGTTGACCTAACAATTTGTAGTGAAGGGAGCAGAGACACGGTTCCCTTATCAAAAGCGAAGATGGCAGACGGGCCTGAAATCAAATCAACAGCCATGACAGTCTGACAAAACAAAAACAAAATCACTTTCAAAAAAGAATTATCAATCACTTTCCGAGCCTCCACATCAATGATGTCAGCTGATGATGTACAGTTCTTTAGGAACTTGTCATTTTAATGAAATGCAGGATCTGCCACTAAGTGTCAGTCCCAAGGTTTGACGGAGTGACTCTCACCTTCTGAGGAAGTTGCAAGATATTGTTTACCACTATTATCTGATTCTCCTTTACACTTGATCTCAACATCTGACCCAGGACCTGTCCATTTGTAGGTCATCTGGAAAAAAAGCAGTCATTACCAATAGCAGGAAGAATCCAAGTACTGGGATCCATGCAGCGAGCTTCTTGTAATGGGATACTTTCCTGCCGTTAGAGGCCGCCTGTTAGCTGTCCAAGAACGTCGCAAAATTTTGACGTCAAATGCGCGAGCCACGGCGTCCACATCATTATGGATGATGCTGTGGTGTGCATTTCTGCCCTGTGACGTCAAATTTCATCATGTTCTTGGACTGCTAACTCATCATGGCCCCTGACGGCAGGAAAGTTCCCCATTGCCATCCACAGACAATAACACACATCGCTACATACCGGTACGTCTTAATGGTGTTTGAAGGAAATACCGCAATGTGCAATGAAACAGAGTGAGATGTCCAATACGCCACTACACATGCCTTGTCATTGCCTGATACAGGCACTAGAATATTTATTATCCACAAACGAACAGAGGGGAAATAACGAGATTAACTCACTTCAATGCTATCATCTCCCACCACAGCACGTTCATTGGGTATGGTGATGGCGAGGGAAGTACCAGCAACTGAAAACAAACCAAGAGATTGACATGATTTAGGCCTACTTGACGAGTGAGACGGTTCTTCATCGTAATGTGAGGCTTTGTCTTTGATATACCAAGATAGCACTTTCCACTGTATATCTCAAACCGGATTCACATTTAGTGCTCCAGTCTCACCAGAAATCTTTCTGACGCAGCCCATTCAGACCAGTTGAGACTGAGAGCAAAATCATAGGTGACATGACTGGGAGTTGAACCCTCGCCCTCTTGGACATGAGTCCGGCACTCTTAAATGCTCTCCCTCGGAACATTTGACAATGGTCCGAGTCTTCTTTGCCTTTCAAGGTAATGAGAATAAACAATATTACACAAGCAACTTGAGGAATGCTATGGCAAGAATTTCTGTGGATGAACAGAATAAAGCAAAGATTTTGCCTTTCACTGCACCAACAGTTGGTACCAAATATCATTTTGTAGTATTATGTACCCACAGTACCGGTAACTGCTGTACAAGCTTGATGTTGTCTTGAAATCAGACCTTTTAGCCGCACATAATGGATAATGCATTAATTACTGATCAAACGGCATTATCAACTCAGTTATCGTGCCGAGTTCATCGTGCCTGCGAACTTAACAGCTTCGTTCCATCTGGTTGGCTTACGAGAGTTCCTGTTTTCTATCACACCAAATCACACCAATACATTATCAATAAAAGCTTCTCATTATATATTCATTCATGTCATTCTTCTGCTGTTAGTTGCCTTGCAAGCTTGGTAGAGGGAGGTTGTTTGATCATTACTGTTGAGTGCTACGGGTGTTGCATTCTACTGATTATATCGTCTGCTTCAGGTATGTTTGCTTGGAATTTCTCGACTGTTTTCAAGAATGCTGGTATCTGTACGTGAATGCTCGTCATGTTGCCTTTGCACAACATATAACTTGCTGATCATTCCTTGATATTTTGCATTAGAGGAACGTGCTGCCAGTCATGCCAGCAGGTCATGGTCTGGTGGTGATATTGTATTGATTTTGTCATGGCCCACAATCGTGTTGGGTCCTTCACTGTGTGTATCAATAGCGAGAGCAGTAGACTAGTAATTTATACTCTGGTCGTGCTTTACTTATTTCTATTCATATTTTGCTGGTTCTGTTTGTGATGTGATATGTGGGCATGTACTGGCAGATGATTTCAGCTAAGGTCGACATCTACCAACCAACGACCGAGAAAGATTTATAAGGGTTATGTGTTGCTCACTTTGTCACCATGGCAACGGCAATGAGCAGTGCGCTTGATAGGTTCACTTGACGACATAAAGATGATGTACACGTAGCCCCAAACTGATTTGATTATTTTGGCTGATTGCTTTGAAGAGTGAAGCGTAAACCAGAACTAAATGAAAATTTTTGATTTGATTTGAAGGACATCTTGGTGGATTCATGATTACTTCTTGCCCAGTATGCACACTAGCTACAATTAGCATCCTCAGATTTAGGTCATTTAATTCACTTCTATTTCCAAGGATCACAAAGATAACACAGCAAATGCTTTTAATATGTCTAGAAGGACCCAAAATAACTTTAATAACACAGTGTCTCTGTTTTTTTCCCCTGGTAGTTGGCCTAACTTCTGGCCACAATCCCCACAACATGGTAGAAACATTACCCAATATGGAAACAACAGGCCAGCCTAACTTGATCCTGCAGTTACAAAATACATGTCTAATGATCTTTGTATTGTATTTGTATTTTTCAGCTTGAAGACAGAGATAGAGTAAACTGAAAATGGCTGCCAAAGGAAAGACTGATTCAGAGATTCGGGCAAGAAAAGGAAAAGGTACCACCACTGAATCATCTGCTGATGAGGCTGGCAGTGAGCAACAAATGACACTTGATGAGAAAATTGCGGCGATTGACAGAGAAATTCAGACGATTCACCATTTCTTTGTTGCCAAGGGGTACACTCCATTAGAAATAGAACACGGAGCACGGCCATTGTTGGACAAGTTGAAGAGGGCAAGCAGGCGGAGGTTGGCCCTGACGGCTATCAAGGTTGCTGTCATTTTGCTGATCGCCTATGGATTTATCCATTATGATCCAGCCTACAAGGTCGCCTTGAAATTCAGCCGCATTGCACTCGTCAAGTATGTGCTGCCATATTGGGATTGGCAAAGCCTCTACGACAAGACGTGTGTGGTGGACAACCCGTATTTTGAAGGCGAACGTATATATCAAGAGGACTGCGAGATTTGCGAAGGTTTGAAAGAGATTCCCCGTGAGGCCAATATCACGCCAGAGCGCCTGACTGACAAGTACATGAACCGTGACTTGCCTGTCATCATCAGTGACGCCACTGACGACTGGCCAGCAAGGAAACTCTTCAACACTACATTTCTGACGGATCTGTTTCTAAAAACCCCCAAAATTAAAGACTACAGTGGATGTTACTTTGCGAGCAATGTCCGCGGCATCAACAGCAACAACAAATTGTTCCTGAAAAAGGCCAGTAGTGGCCTAACTGACTATTACGCTCATTGGGAGAACTGCATGTCACCTGTGGCTAAACGTTTGAGGGAGTACTACGATAGGCCGTATTTCCTGCCAGCATCTTCAGACATGCAGAAGTACAATTGGATCTTCATATCAAAAGATTACTCTGGGAAAAAATTCAAACCAATTCCGCTGGAGGCTCCATTTATTTGGTACGCTCAGATAAAGGGTGATAGCATGGTGAAGGCCCTGCCTAAACACCCCTGTAATGAGACATGTGAAGGTGCAGTAGATATTCTCCAAGAAGGCGAGTTGTTGTTTATGACTGACAGAATCTGGTTCTTGGACTATTTACCAAACGGAGGGGGAGAAAATATTGCAATAGCCTCTGGTGGACACTTTGACTAGTGGAATGCACGGACTGTCTTACATCAGTAGTGATGATCGATGGGCATCAGACGTGGAATGGAATCCACTGTTATTTCTTAATCTTCTTGGACTGGTTTATACTTAAATAAGCATATCAAAATACTCAGAAACATGGCTTCAAATCAAACATCTGAGGAAGAAAAACCATGGCGTTGACTTGTTGTATTTTTTCCCATTTATTAACCCTTTCGTTACTGGCATGTACGGTCACCAGCTTACGGAGGCCCATATTTTCAAAAATGTTTTATCTGTAAACTGTTTTAACAAAAATCTGTTCTAACTTAAACCTTCCGTTCCAGTGACCGGGTCCCACGGAAACTTCATGGGGGTTTGGATGACCTGGTGACCAGGTCCCACGTAACAACTAACAGGCGATTGTTCAACTCAGTTAGATTTCAGTAGGTCTTATTCACAATGTAACTTCAATGCACAGGAAAAATCTTAGACAAGTTTGCTCCTTTTATTTGGTACGCTCAGATAAAGGGTGATAGCATGGTGAAGGCCCTGCCTAAACACCCCTGTAATGAGACATGTGAAGGTGCAGTGGACATTCTCCAAGAAGGCGAGTTGTTGTTTATGACTGACAGAATCTGGTTCTTGGACTATTTACCAAACGGAGGGGGAGAAAATATTGCAATAGCCTCTGGTGGACACTTTGACTAGTGGAATGCATGGACTGTCCTACATCAGTAGTGATGATCGATGGGCATCAGACGTGGAATGGAATCCACTGTTATTTCTTAATCTTCTTGGACTGGTTTATACATGTACTTAAATAAGCATATCAAAATACTCAGAACCATGGCTTCAAATCAAACATCTGAGGAAGAAAAACCATGGCGTTGTTGTATTTAACCCTTTCGTTACTGGCATGTTATGGTCACCAGCGTACGGAGGCCCATATTTTCAAAACTGTTTTATCCGTAAACTGTTTTAACAAAAATCTGTTCCAACTTAAACCTTCCATCATACAGGACCCGGTGACCGGGTCCCACGGAAACTTCGTGAGGGTTTGGATGACCTGGTGACCAGATCCCACGTAACAACTAACAGGCCATTGTTCAACTCAGTTAGATTTCAGTAGATCTTATTCACAATGTAACTTCAATGCACAGGAAAAATCTTAGACAACTTTGATAGAATACAATTCACATCAATCCAATTCCAATCATTGTGTTATTATTTCTACACCTCTCCAGCGAGAGGTTATTTTGCAAGTATCCCACAATGTTGCATACTGTGAAGACAGACCTGCAGAGTGCTTGATCTTGGATATCCATCTCTGTGTCAGTCCATGTTGCTGCCATACATTACAAAGCAGTAGTACCCACACACAGAATTGCAGTTTGTACAGAAGTTCTAGATTGGCTGAAGGATATCACTGACACAGTGATTAGTGAAGTTTTCAAATTCAGTGTTTCTTGAGTTGGATGCATGAGGCTTTATTATTGGAGCAGCACTCAGAATCAGGGAAAAGGTGATACTGGTATCTACTAGGTAATGATCAACCCAATCGATTAAATTACTGTAAACCGTGAAATTTTCGCGTGCGTTTTATTTTCGCGCTCAAGGGTCAAAATGCGAACATAAATCACGTGAAAATTATTATTCTAATTATTCTGTTGAAGCTGAAGGGTTCCAATCGCGAAAATTTATTCTTCGCGAATTCGTACACCCCCGAAATCGCGAACATTTAGCGTTGTGAAAATATCACGGTTTTCAGTATTGATTACCCGGTAAATCAATGAAAAATGCCTACCGGTATAGTATTGATAGATAAAGTCAAACATGTCAGAACAGATCCAATCATGAACAGACCGTGGGCAATTCTCCGGTAACGGAATTACAAATCAGAGCAAAATTTAGTCATATTTTTTGCTCCCACCCTTATCTGGCAAATACGACGGATACGAAATCAGTCATATCCTGGGCATATCAGGCCAAAATATTTTTGAACAGGTTCAAACCCAGTCTACAATTCAAGCTTAAGGAGCAGTGTTGCCCACTTTGGTCGGTAACGGAATTAATCAGAGAGACAGTGCAAAAACAGTCACCAACTTTTAAAAAATTCCTACACAATACCCGCAGAACGTATGATTACAAAAACAGTATGATAATACACTTTAGGTTGTCAGTTCTCAGTTCAGATATTAACCGTCACCAAATCTTTCTACTTCTGAGCGAAATTAACATTTCTAAAGACAGTTCGTGGTAACGGAATTACAGTAACGGAATTACAAAAAAATTCTTCTGAAAAGAAGGCTTCAAAGTCATATTCATCCTAACTGTATTGTGTTGTATTTGTCTATTGTTCCTCAATCAGGCCTTGTAGATGTGAAACCAAGCAAAACACCATGGTTTTCATGGATGTAATCTGACCTATGACAGGCTAAAGAAGGGTACCAAAACAAGGTCATGTCAGGACAGTCTCTGCAAAAAACATGAATTTTAATTTTCATAAATTTATCTTGGCTTATAACTGAAAACACTTCACATTATAATTTTCAGCAGTGTTGCCTGAATCTCCTAGATTTTTTGCTGATCTGAACGAGTTGTAATATCAAAGCTGAAAATAAAAAATTGATTTTGTAATATCCATTCTCTACTGGAGAATTGCCCAGGTGGTGCCAGGATATCACTATTTGTTCTTGTAAAATTACAACTTTATATTTATGGTAGCATGTGTCGTGACTGAGTAGAGAGAGGCAGGCCTGAGAGAGAACACCTGTGAAGACATCAGGGTCAACCAACTATGTGAAACAAAAGCAACCGATAACCGATTCAAGACAGAAAGGGTGATAAGCCAAGAACACATGTTAAATCTATAGAGCAGGTGGTGTGAGAAACTTTCTGCATCATATTACTTCATTGCCTTATAAATCAGTCATTGAAATCAGGCACATGTATCAGGCCACAGGACTAAGTGCCACACTTGTATGGAAGCAAGGAGCAAGGGACATAGGCCTGAATCCAGCTCATGATGATGCAATGACTGACATCAGAGAATGACAAATCAGTTTTTTGCTGGTTGTGACAACCAGCAAAAAACTGATTTGTCAACCAACTTCTGGAATTCAGGTGGTCCGTGGACAATGTCCACGGACAACCTGAATTCCAGAAGTTGGTTGTCCGCATCAAATGCTGATTCAGATTGTCCGTAGACCTAGATAGATGTTAGAATACATCAACATTTCATGATAAGGTGGGCTCTTAGGGCAGCTGTCCAACAGACAACTGATTGGAGGAAATTACTTATCTGTTTGGGAAAATCAGTTGTCCTGACAACTGATTTGTCATTCACTGGGATCATACAAAATGCAGATGTTGCAGCAAGTTTCCAAATGACTTTAGATGTCAGATTCCCTTGTTTGGTCAGATGTGAAATTAAGATAAATGGGCCATATCGTCTCTGCACAAGAAAAAAATTGTATGGAGATGGTACTCACCAAAAGGAGTATTTGGACACGTTGTAGTACAGGTTGAACATGACACCGTTACATTATCTACAGCAATTTTATCACTGAAATCAACAAGGGAATAGATATAGTCTCAGTCCACAGGAGTTGAACAAGTCCAACTGAAGAACACAACACAACAAATTGGCACCATAACTAACAGGGTAACACATAACAAACATCTTACAAAATATCTCTGATAAACCATATTTAGCACTTCAAGGTTGCAGAACTGATGCAGAGTACTAAACCTTACCTAAATTGGAGCTTGAAAGTACCACTAGTTACCCCAGTGATGTGAGGCACTGTAATTGTCTTGACACAGAAGTGGACAGTGGCAGGTTCTTTAACTTGTATGTATCTGAAATGGATTGGTTAATAGGTGTACAAGTCACTACACGAAATTTGGTCTTTTGAGGTATTAGTTCATGTTTTTCTTTTTCAGTGGGTAACCACAGAGACAACTTGGGGGCAGGGCAACCATTCAATGTGGAAAAAGGTACACTGTTTCAGTTACATGTACATGCTGTATGTGAAAAAGAACAATATTCTTCTTTTCACTACAGGAAAGAAGAAGAGGACCCACCTCTGAAACAGTGAAAGATACACAACAAAATCATTTTTGTGTATTACTTACACTGAATCACTCCCTGACTTTGTGAACTGAGGAATATGTTTGGCATCGGCAGGTGTTGATGAAGCTGAACATGTGACAAGAATAGGACGGCCCTCACGATTCACCCTAGAAATTGGAATGAGATAAGCACGTCTTTAAAAAAGATCCTTCCATGCTTCAAAACTGAGTACAATAACAGTCAACAATGAAAATCACACAACAACAGATTACATCTTGATCTACCGGCTGATCAAAAGAATGCTGACTTATTCCAAAATGACTGGAAGATTTGTTGTTCTTTCTCATCAAGACTCAAACTTGACACATGGCTCACAAAATGTATTCAAAAAGATCTTACGTGAATGGCACACTCCCTGTTTCTGTATTAGTTCCAACAGGGGGCTTCGTGATAGTGGTACCTCCTGCTGTAAATGTAACTTTGGTATAACCAATATCTGATGCTGCTTGGCTAATTACACAAGTCACAACCACCTGAAAAAAGGTTTAGAATCATGTGACTCAGACCAATCCACATGGAAATTGAACTAAGCAAGCATTGAACTACCATAAGACATTAGACTATACCTACATCACTTTCAAAGGCAGTGGTAGCAGATACTGAGACAGGCACATTTCCACTGTTTTCATTTCTGGATAGGGTGAATACAGCCAAGTTGCTCTTGTCAATTGTTAACTTCCCTGTGTTGGAAAATGGGCCTGGATTTGTACCTGAATTAGAATAAAGAGATATTTTTGGAGCACTATCCTAAAAAGGACAGAGACATGACATCCTTTCTTGCAGCTTCTGATGGTGGGTTGGGCTAGGCTTGATTAAAGGACAGTCAAAGCGGAAGTTGCAGTTTTTTTTAACACAGACAGCAGTTTTTCTTAATCTTCCTGTCCTGGTGTGGTATCTATCATGGACGGTGGCACTAAGAAACTTGTAATGCTCCTTCTCCAGGGCTGCTTCTCACAATACATTGCACTGAGTGCACTGTACATTTGATGCACAGGGCAGTTTTCACTTGTCTCCTCACCAAAAGAATGCCAAAATTTTCTGTAAAAGCATTTTGCAAAGCAAAGAGGAGCATGCAATCATTTGGGAAGAATAAAAGGCATTATTTCAGATGATATGCATCTCCAGAGTGGACTGTCTTAAGTTTAGGGGGCACTGGATTTTTATTTAGAAGGAGCACAGCAGCATAGGAGGCTGAAGTTACGGAACAACTGCATTATCCCCCACATTTACCTTCAGGGACTACTTTTTCTTGGTAATAAAATATAATAATATAAATATAATAAATAATAATGTAATAATGATAAAAATAATATAAATATCTATATATAATATATAGGCCCTAATATATAATATATAATGGCGTCATCTACTATGTCTCCCACCTAGGCTACATTTCTTGGACTGGTTTATACTTAAATAAGCATACTCAGAAACATGGCTTCAAATCAAACATCTGAGGAAGAAAAACCATGGCGTTGACTTGTTGTATTTTTTCCCATTTATTAAGGGCGAGCCAACGTTTTCAATTTTTGAAACGTGGCCAGGCGTTGTAAATAAAAAATGTCAAAATACCATAAAAGTACAAGATATATGACGGAAATGAAGGCACCTGCGGGGTCTATAAGTCAAAAGGAATTGAATGGGGTGTACCGTATCTTGGAACGCACTAATTAGCTAATAAGTTGAAACAAAAGACTAGTAATCGGTACACTTTCCCACGAAATGGTACATTTTGAGGATCAAACGACAAGTGGATCATAAAGTTCGAGTTTTTTTCTATTTAGTCCACCCATTTTGACAGCAATATTTTCAACCGGTATAGAATACTCGGCATGTGAATTTCATGCGTGCAGCCAGCTTTTCCAAAACAGGGCGGCCATATTGGATTTGGATTTTACTTCCTGGTTGTCCTTTTTGTACTGAGCGTGTATGGTGTACATGAAGAGCATGTCAGGACACCCTCGCCACCCCAGGTTCTATGGATTTGTGACATTGTTGCCACACCTTCAATGTGTCATTTACATGCTTCCTCTCCAAGAAAATTGTACCTGTTTTTCGTGTTTGGTGAATTTCTTTGTTTACGATTATGTAATGTAATTAAGCTGTAATCCTTGG
>NMRB01003740.1:2672-23719 GCA_002633025.1 Notospermus geniculatus | reverse complement strand
GGTAGAGAAAAATCTCGCGACCTATAGAAAATTCTCGCCTTGATATATTTATCGCGCCCGTCATAGAAATATGTTTTCGTCACATAAATTAAGCCCGCAGACGCTGATTTTATGCGGGAATAACCGCCCATAGAAAAAGAGCTCACCAGGTGAGCTTTTTATCACTCGCCTGGGATTTACAAAAGGCAGTGACTGATAATGTCGTCTCCCTTTTCCCGTTGGTCAAGTTACGCGGGTATAAATGGAATAAGCGGCATGATGTGGTGCAATATTCCGCTTTTCCCGCTTGTCCATGCGGCATGATGTGGTGTAGGCCCTAATATATTCTGCTTTTCCCGGCTTCGAATCAACAAGCCCCTCCAGGTTGAAAGTTAAGCCCTGCGAACGAGGTTGCCGCCATTGCCTATTACTTGACGGAAATACCCAAAGTATTCCGAATGAAAATTTTCGTTTTCTGCGGGAAAGCAAAATTTTTAAAAAATCACATTTTTAAAATCCCCCCAACACCTTACACCCGAACACCTGAACATGCTGAACACCTGTCTACAGCTGAACAGCTAAACACTGCATGTGTTGGTGTTTAGGTGTATGTGCTGTAACGGGAGTAGAGCGACCTATTTACTCATTGGAAATTAAATGTCCATCCGCAGTGTGGGGGATAATGCAGGTGCGCCCAAGTTTCTCTATGTCTATGTCATGATGATCGTGATGATGTGGGTGGTCATGCATGTCATGATGTTTACATTGGAAACGGCAATTCAGAACTTTTTAAAATAAGAATTTCGAATTTTCTTACCTTGACTGAATACAAATGCGGGGTTTCCTAAAAGAAGAATAAGAAGTGCTGCCAGCAGGTGCACTTTGACTCCATCCATATTAGCTACTTTCTTTGTTAATCGGATTTATTTGTCATTTTCGCTGGAAAAAGTGAAAAATTTCGCACTCCGCCATCACTATTTACTTCCCGAACGTTGGATCTTACAGACGTTTTGATTGGTCAGAAGTTCAACTTTTCTTCCTCCACAGGGGAGAGTGTAGACTAATTTCCAGGAAATGGGTTTATTTTTAGAAACATAGCACATGGCAGGTTCACCGAACAGTTAGAAAAATATCCTAGTTGATCGACAATTTCTGTTTGTTTGTGCTGAACAGTTCATTTAGCAATGGTTGATGTTGACAGAAATAACTTTGAAGATCATTATGAAACCATGGTGGAGGCAATCAGAAGCGCAGATTTTATTGGTACAGTGGTTGAAATTTGTTGTTTACCTAGGGCTAGGCCTATCTATCAGATACATTCATGTACCTGGGCCCTACAGTGTGTGTTATGGGGCTAGTGCAACATCTGCAAGTGTTACTGTATGTCAGTGTTTCCCCATATTTGGGAAAGGGTGGCAGATAGATCAACACGCTAACTCTCCGTGTCCCCTGTTGTCAACAAGTTGCAGTTTATTCCGTCTTATAGTAGAGGGGATGATCCTCAGTCTCTTCAACAAGTTGTGCCCATCCTGACGACCATACATAGAAATACAATGCCCATAATATCAGGTGGAAACCCCTCGAGTCCAGGGGCAGGCCTGCCTGGAAGGATGCATATAAATCTGATGTAGGCCTAGGCCTGTTGTGGAGCCTGGCCGGGGTATTGTTTGTTGCCCTCTACACAGAGTGTCCATTCACTTGGACTTCAACAATTGCTATCTTTTCAGTGCTTGATTCTGAATTTACTGGATTGAGATCATCTGCTGCTAACACACCAAGGTAGGTTGAACTGCAATTTTTGTTCATTATAGAGTTAGACAGGGTAGGTTTACCTGGGTTTACCTAGGTTTACCTGGAATGACAAATGAAGTATGGTATGGTACCTGTACTGGTACTGTACCCGGTATACACTTTCCTTTTCTTTTATGTATGAATTATCCTGATTTTAGTGTTGTGATCTCTCAAGGTGAATGATTTTGATTCTTACCGCTCCGTGGTTCACCTAATCAGTGTCTTCCTTCTGCTAAAGAGGTTTGAAACTATATTCTACTTTCAGCCTCTTTGATACTGGAGAGGACAGGTATAAAAAGCTCCGAAGGACTGTGATGCAGATTGCCCCTTCACAGATTGGTAAGATACAGAATAAACACTTTCTGACCAAATGTCCACTGTAATTTCAAGCTTGCAATGGTCACCAGCTGATCATCAATGGTGTATACTCTCACAAAAAAAATGAGATGCTCAAAAATCATCATGGATAGATATGATTGTACCAGTTCAGCAGTGTTTTTATCAGAAAAAATATATTCTACTCTGTTTTTCAGGATTATCAGTATTCATTTCTCAAAAAAAGGAAAAGTCAAAGTGAGTGCGTGAATGTCATTGGTACACTGACGTTATGGATGAATAAGACACAACATTCTGTCATCTGTTGATCTCTGATGCAAAAAGGAAGCTTCCAAATTTGTCACATTTTCATCTGCAGGATTTCTGGACCTGCCCCATATTCATAAAACTACTTGTAAGTGTGATACTTATCTTTTGTGTTGAACAAAGGATGAGTGTAGTTTTATGAATACGGGTCCAGGCTACCATAGTTCGTGTGCAGAGTGGAGGATTGAGTGGTTTATTTGGTCATTCAAAATAACGTTTTTAAAAGGTTTGGATAGGGGTGTATGGCTATTTGTTTTACTTTTTCATTGATATTTTCCCCCACTCTTCTAGGTACATTTCACATACATTCAATATCTACCTCTTCCCTCAGTCATTTGGACCAGTAGATCAACGCTTCCTCTGCCAGGTAACAGACTTAACACTTGTGTCTTCACCGCCTCATCAAGCAAGTTCTCATCAGTCAACATTCTAATAAGAAAAAAAATGATGCACTTACCATAGTGTCACGTTTAACAATGATGCTCATTAGTGATGTCATGATGACTTTGTTCACTCACATGACTTAGGCCTAATTTGGACTTGATGTGATATCTCATCTGTTTTCAGTCATCCTCCATGGAATTCTTGGTGAAGCATAACTTTGATTTTAACAGAGTGAGTAGACTTCAACATTGACTACTGCAAATTACTAGAGATCAATGAAGCAGTCTTGTTCCTCCTGGGTTGATCTGTTGGTTGTGGATGAGGCTTGGATTCCCGGTTAAGAGACCACTTTGTTTGATCTGAAACCCGCACATTTCATTATTTCATTCTCCGTCTGTTGTGTTTTCTAGTTTATCTACACAGGTGTCTCCTACCTCAATGATGAACAAGAAAAAGAAGTGAAAAAACACCTGAAAACAGCTGCATTCTTTCAAGGAGTGGATCGGTAAATTTATACAAAGGCGGGGACTAAAACAAAGAATCGAAGTCAGGGAAGGGTCTGCCATCATATTGATATGTCACACAGTTCTTTTGAACTCTAAAAGTACAATTGTATATTGCCTTTGGCCTTCTACACATGTCACTTGTGTGTAGTGCTTGAAAAGTGTGTGAACTCAGCAATTTCAGCAGTGGAGATGTCCTTTTGTCTTTGTTTACCCTTGGATGGACCTGGATATATTTGTTTCAGAGATGTTGATGAGAAACTGGTGCAGACATTTTGTTCTGAGGTAGCCCAATGGCAAGTCCAGGCTAAAGAAGGAGAGACCACATGCCTTCATTTACCAGAAAGTAAGAACTCAATGCTCTTAAAGTGAGTTGGAGATATCCATGTAAATACCATCTTGAATCTCAGTTGAGTTTGACAAAAAACTCCTGTAGAGTTGGTCAAAGGACTTTGTACAGTGTGTGATCTGTTTTCAGGTATGGGAGAGTATTTCATCCAAATGGAACTAAGGCAACGTTTCCCAGATCTGTGGCCCAGTGTCGAGAAAGATGATGGAGTCATCATCAAAATCACAAAAGTCTCGGCAAAGGAGAGGAAAGCTCTTGAGCTGGAGGACAGGATACATCAAAATGATAGAGAAAAAGAGTGGGTGATTTTCTTTTGGTTGCAAAAAATTGACTGTGACAAAGAGGAAGCAGAACTTGAGTTTCAGAATTGTACAAACTTACTACAATAGTGAGTGTGTGGCTGAAAGGAACAAATAAGAATCAAAATATTTGTACATGTATCTTTGACAGCGGAACTTTCATCTGTTGTAGTATGAAGCTTGACTTTCAGATGTCTAGACAACTTACTCGGGTTTACGCGAATATTCCGAGAGATTGTCAGAAGCAAAAAGCCTGTGGTTGGTCATAATCTGGTGATGGATTTGATGCTTTGGTATGATAAATTCTACAAACCCCTCCCGGGTGAGTGATCTTTCCATTCTTGGCACAATAAGCCATGGCATTAATGCTTCTGTTAGGAAATGACTTTAACGAAGGAATTGGTGTGCTACTGCTTTTATGATTTCTCTGTCCATTCTAAACATTTTTCCAGAAAAATACAAAACATTTAAGAAGGAAATGCACCAGATGTTCCCATATATTTTCGACACAAAACACATATCTGCCTCATTAAGAAAGGTGAGCATTTGCCAGTTGGATAAACCCTAGTGTGGACTCAATGGGCTGTATGCCCCAACGAAGATTATCTTGAAGTCAGGTTGGCCCACAGCTTTTCAACTGTTCATGTTTGCCAGGGCATGATGTGACAATGGAAAAGTTGTGGCTCAACCTGAGTTCAAGACAATCTTGGTGCATAAGGCCCAATATCATGAGTTTCTTGATAAGTGTTCAGCTAATGATTAGCAATACGCTTGATTGGTGTTTTGTGGAGAAGATTCTGAATTTGATTTGCACTGTTGATTTGAGATTTTTTCATTGGCTTGCAACTTGTAATGATAATGGTTTTGTCTCCTAACTCTGCCATATGACTGTGATCATTTCCCTTTAACCCTTAATACCCTAGCCTATGCCCATGCGGACATCATTGCTAATGCTAACGATGTCCTTTTTCAGCCCTTCCTTGAGACGGGCCTCCTGGAAGAAACTGCATTAGAAGCTCTTTTCAAGTCACTTGTGAGGTTTGTATGTCTAAATTACTTCAAATCCTTTCACGGAGATAAACAGAGTGATTACCTTTAGGTTTTAGGGGGACACAAAGGTGACAAAAATGATGTAAGACTCTCATGAGTATATCATCCCATGCAGCACATTTGTTACAGTTAACAATACTAAGCCTCTGTCTGCTGCAACTTTCTTCAGTCGTTCTGTTTTGCAGGTCCTGAAGTGACTATGCCCCATGAAGCAGGTTATGATGCCTACATGACCGGTTGTGGTGGGTAACAATATTTCAGTGTACTGCAGTAGAAGTCTAAATTTTGGTAAAAGCAGAATGAAGTACCGTATCTCTCATTGTATGCTGACTTTGATACGTGTTGCTCCGTAGTATCAAATTTAACTGTGAAAGTTTAGTCACAACATTTATTTCTGTCACGACTTCCGTTTTGTCTTCTCTGCAGTGTTCCTACAGTTATGCCATATGTATTGCCTCATGGACACCAAGTGAGTAGTCTGTCCAGATGCAACATCATACATGTACACATACAATAATATGAACATGTAGTTTAGATAGACAACCTTAAATGAGGAGCGGCGTGGTGTAGTGGTTAGCGAGACAGACTTCTGATCAGAAGATCCCGGGTTCGATTCCCAGTCCTGACCAAGAAAAAAACACGCTCGCTTGTGACCTTGAGCAAGTCACTTTGCCTCACTTGCTTCACCCCACCCAGGTGTAAAAGGGGTACCTGGCTGGTAGAGATGGTGTATGTGAATGTTAGTCCAAGAGCGCTGAAATCGGCTGCCGGGACTGTAATACTCCCCGGGGAGTGGAGATATGAAATTGGAATGAACAGGCCTATAGCTGGGGGTAATAATTGTGAAGTGCCTTGACACTTAAATGTAAAAGGCACTATAAGCCCACACATTATTATTATTACACATTAAATACCCTGTGGACAATCTGGCCAACATATTCTGTATTTCTGCATTTCTTGTAGGACTTACCGGTACTATACTGGCACTGGTACATGTATTTCTCTGTTCTGTGATTGTGAAAAAGGAAATACATGTATGTAGCCAACATGTAGGCCTACATAAATTCTTGTCTGCCTGAAAAATTTGCCTGCAAGATCATGTTTTTTTGTCAACAGGGAAGCAGAAATGTCCAAATTGGCATTTAGACAGTACCTGCCTATGATCTCCGACTTTGCAAACAATGTCAACATCATCAGGGCTTCAGTGAATCATGCGGTAAGTCATGAAAGCACATGGATGGATGGGACAAGTACCGGTACTGTTTTGACATTATTTACAGCAATAGACAAAATGCAGTTATTTGACCTTCACTGCACGAGCTCAGTTTATAAAATCAACAGAATTCTGCAATGGCACAATAGCAACCTAATCTAAGAAATTTTTCAGAATTTTGCTGGTGCTGATCCTCCCACNTTTGACCTTCACTGCACGAGCTCAGTTTATAAAATCAACAGAATTCTGCAATGGCACAATAGCAACCTAATCTAAGAAATTTTTCAGAATTTTGCTGGTGCTGATCCCCCCACTCAAAGGCCAGAATGGCTGTTCTTCAGGTCTAGAAGGAGCAACTACAAGTTCAATTCAACACAAGTATGTTAAATCAGGAATATTGACCACTTGGCCTACTATAGACTGGTCCCTCACCCTTGTAGTGCTCTTCTGTTTGAGTACAGCAGAGCACCTCGAGGGCAGGGAACCCCTCTGTAGGCCTACTTTCATTTCTACTGGACCATTATGACACTGCTGATCGTCCTTCATCAGTGAGGGACACATTCAACGAGGCCTACCCTAACATGCCTGAACTCTTTATAGGAAGTACAAAGCACATGTCGCCGGGTCACCACGACAATACTGATTTATATGCTTTGATTTTGCACAAGTTACATCTGAAGTTCATTCTGACACATTCTCTTGAGTGCAGCTTGCTGAAATACTTTCTCAGTATGGAACAGTTGATGTTAAGTTACAAGGACCAAGACAAGCTCTAGTTGCTGTTGGAAATAAGTGGTGGTATGTAGCTTCTCTTGCAGTTTTGAAGACAGTGCTGATGATGTTGCCGAGTTCTGAATAATGGAGGTGAATTCTAAAGAGAATTTTCTTGTGCGAGTCTGCTCTCCACTATAGAAAACTTTGGGCAGAAGATTGTGTCATGAGTTTTATAACCATCTTTGTTTACTTCAGCACCAAAGACATCCTCAGAGCCTTCAGAAAACATGAACACATACGAGTGTGCAAATATAACATGTGGAAGCATTCCCCTGTAGTTCGGGGACTTCTTTGGTAAGGTTCACAAACATGTAGTAGGGCTAGACCTGCCCATGTGAGGTCTATTATCTTATGCTTTGGTATCAGCAAAGAAAAAACAGAGAAAGAATGTGCTAGGCCTATGCCGCAAGCGAGGGACTCCCAAGATTAAGACTATTTTCTCTTTCAGGACTGGTGTATTGGCCTCTGGTGCTGTTTGTCTTTGGGCCATCCTCTCTCCTGGGACACAGAAGTGATGCCGTGAACAGAACCATGTGGTTATAACTTATATGGACAAAAGTTTATCTCTGGATGTATGCAAGCAAGACATCAACCTTTCAATCGGGAACAAAAGCATTCATGTTTACATGTATAGAGGAACTTGGAATGCAAATCTTCCAAACTGGGTAGCTCTGATTAGTGGTGAACTACGTTTACATCAGGAGCAATAATTAAAAGCCAAGGCATGCACTCAGCGTGTCTCTGGTCTTGCCGATAGCAAATGTAGGCGACCCTGAACAGAATGAAGTCATTATTTGTCACCCATCTCTGCACTGTACAAACGCCGCTGCTGACATTTTGTCAGATGCAGGTCTTTGCACTTTAATAAAGATGTGATAGTTTGTACTCATGTTGTTCAGCTGTCACTTCATATACATTGAACTACAGCAGACGCTTGTCGCAAGTGATCATCATTGGTCATCAGTTTTCCCAACTATTGTCACTGATGTCCACTACTATTGTAAACCTGCGTCAATATTTCAGCTNACGATGGTTCATCCACCCAGTGATGATCTATAAGCTGCCCCTGTTGAATGCCCCTCTCTTACCCCAGTATCGGTATGTGCTAGTGGTCAAGTAAAACAAGCACAGACAGATAGTGGGAGAAGAAAGTAGGTCTTATCTTGTATCATCCAACTGTTACTACCTATGATAGCGCCACCTGTTGCCCTACTATCGGTATGTGCACCAGCACCAACAGATGGCAGGAAAAAGAATGGTTCGTGTCATGTCATCCATTCGGCTTTGATGATCTATTTTCTCGTGCAGGTTGGCTGGACTTCTGTGGTAGATGATTCCAAGCCGTCAGGATGAGTGTGGATCTAGTCATGAGCTTTTACAACATGGACCAGACACACAAACATCCTAAAGACTGGCACTGCACTGCCCCTGTTGAATGCCCCTCTCTTACCCCAGTATCGGTATGTGCTAGTAGTCATGTAAAACAAGCACAGACAGATAGTGGGAAAAGAAACTAGGTCTTATTCTGCGTCACCAAACTGTTACCACCTATGAAAGTGCCACCTTTTGCCCCACTATCGGTATGTGCTAGTTATAGCCTTACACCAGCACCAACAGATGGCAGGGAAAACGATGGTTCATCCACCCGGTGATGATCTGTGCACTGCCCCTGTTGAATGCCCCTCTCTTACCCCAGTATGGGTATGTGCTAGTAGTCATGTAAAACAAGCACGGACAGATAGTGGGAGAAGAAAGTAGGTCTTATCTTGTATCATCCAACTGTTACTACCTATGATAGCGCCTCTTTTTGCCCCACTATCGGTATGTGCTAGTTGTTACTTCATACCAGCACCAACAGATGGCAGGGAAAAGAATGGTTCGTGTAGAGCAGCGCCAGCGGTCTGCTAAGGACAGTAAATCTAAAAAGAGAACCATCTCGTTCTGAACTTCTCCACTGCCAATCCCAGCCTTTGAGGGTAGTCCATGAGTATCTGGCTGCTAGGACTTCTGTGGTAGATGATTCCAAGCCGTCAGGATGAGAGTGGATCTAGTCATGAGCTTTTACAACATGGACCAGACACACAAACATCCTAAAGACTGGCACAACTGCCCATGTTGAATGCCCCTCTCTTACCCCAGTATCGGTATGTGCTAGTAGTCAAGTAAAACAAGCACAGACAGATAGTGGGAAAAGAAACTAGGTCTTATTTTTATCATCCAACTGCTGTTACCACCTATGAAAGTGCCACCTTTTGCCCCACTATCGGAATGTGCTAGTTATAGCCTCACACCAGCACCAACAGATGGCAGGGAAAACGATGGTTCGTGTCCTTTCATCCACCCTGTGATGATCTATAAGCTGCCCCTGTTGAATGCCCCTCTCTTACCCCAGTATCGCATGTGCTAGTGGTCAAGTAAAACAAGCACAGATAGTGGGAAAAGAATGTAGGTCTTATCTTGTATCATCCAACTGTTACTACCTATGATAGCGCCATCTTTTGCCCCACTATCGGTATGTGCTAGTTGTTACTTCACACCAGCACCAACAGATGGCAGGAAAAAGAATGGTTCGTGTCATGTCATCCATTCGGCATTGATAATCTATTTTCTCGTGCAAGTTGGCTGGACTTTCAGCCTTTGAGGGCAGTCCATGAGTATCTGGCTGCTAGGACTTCTGTGGTAGATGATTCCAAGCCTTCAGGATGAGTGTGGATCTAGTCATGAGCTTTTACAACATGGACCAGACACACAAACATCCTAAAGACTGGCACTGCACTGCCCATGTTGAATGCCCCTCTCTTACCCCAGTATCGGTATGTGCTAGTAGTCATGTAAAACAAGCACAGACAGATGGTGGGAAAAGAAACTAGGTCTTATTTTGTGTCACCAAACTGTTACCACCTATGAAAGTGCCACCTTTTGCCCCACTATCGGAATGTGCTGGTTAATAGCCTCACACCAGCACCAACAGATGGCAGGGAAAATGATGGTTCATCTCATCGTCCACTGATGATCTGTACGCCGCCTACATGTATGTTGAATGCCCCTCTCTTACCCCAGTATCGGTATGTGCTAGTAGTCATATAAAACAAGCACAGACAGATAGTAGGAGAAGAAAGTAGGTCTTATCTTGTATCATCCAACTGTTACTACCTATGATAGCGCCACNTAGGTTCGTACTTCTGGCAGGATATTTAAAGCTGACCTATCCGAAAAAAGCATGTATTAATTGTCCCTCAATCTATACCACCTTTTGCCCTCCTATCGGTATGTGCTAGTTGTTACTTCACACCAGCACCAACAGATGGTAGGAAAAAGAATAGTTCGTGTCATGTCATCCATTCGGCATTGATGATCTATTTTCACGTGCAAGTTGGCTTGACTTCTGTGGTAGATGATTCCAAGCCGTCAGGATGAGTGTTGATCTAGTCATGAGCTTTAACAACATGGACCAGACACACAAACATCCTAAAGACTGGCACTGCACTGCCCATGTTGAATGCCCCTCTCTTACCCCAGTAACGATGGTTTGTTTCTTTCATCCACTCGGTGATGATCTATAAGCTGCCCATGTTGAATGCCCCTCTCTTACCCCAGTATCGGTATGTGCTAGTAGTCATGTAAAACAAGCACAGACAGAATAGTGGGAGGAAAGTAGGTCTTATCTTGTATCATCGAGCTATTATTGGTTCATGTCTTGTCATCCATTGATGATCCATTGATATCTGGCTGCTATGACTTCTGTAGTAGATGATTCCAAGCCGTCAGGATGAGTGTGGATCTAGTCATGAGCTTTTACAACATGGACCAGACACACAAACATCCTAAAGACTGGCACTGCACTGCCCCTGTTGAATGCCCCTCTCTTACCCCAGTATGGGTATGTGCTAGTAGTCATGTAAAACAAGCACAGACAGATAGTGGGAGAAGAAAGTAGGTCTTATTTTGCATCATCCATCTGTTACCATCTATGATAGCGCCACCTTTTGCCCTACTATCGGTATGTGCTAGTTGTTACCTCACACCAGCACCAACAGATGGCAGGGAAAACGATGGTTCGTGTCTTTTCATCGACCCGGCGATGATCTATAAGCTTCCCCTGTTGAATGCCCCTCTCTTACCCCAGTATCGGTATGTGCTAGTAGTCAAGTAAAACAAGCACAGACAGATAGTGGGAGAAGAAAGTAGGTCTTCCATTGATGATCCATTGATATCTGGCTGCTAGGACTTCTGTGGTAGATGATTCCAAGCCGTCAGGATGAGTGTGGATCTAGTCATGAGCTTTTACAACATGGACCAGACACACAAACATCCTAAAGACTGGCACTGCACTGCCCCTGTTGAATGCCCCTCTCTTACCCCAGTATCGGTATGTGCTAGTAGTCATGTAAAACAAGCACAGACAGATAGTGGGAGAAGAAAGTAGGTCTTATCTTGTATCATCCAACTGTTACTACCTATGATAGCGCCACCTTTTGCCATGTATCTTGTATCAACATTCGACGTATGAATACTTAAAGCTGACGTATCAGAAATTCAAGGCTACGGATGAACGGTCCCTCAACCTGTACCTTGGTACTGTATGTGCTAGGATTTGTTGACCTTAGCAACAGACGGTACCGGGGACAGGTGAAGGTCAACATGCGCAAACAGATAGTGGGAGAAGAAAGTAGGTCCAGGCTTTGAACTGTTGGCAACTTTACGGAGCCATTTTACTACCGGATATTTAAAGCTGACCTATCCGATAAAAGCAAGACAGCGGATGAATTGTGGCTCAGCCTATAACCTGGTACTGTATGTGCTAGGAATTGGTGACCTTAGCACAGACGGTACCGGGGACAGGTGAAGGCCTCTTCAAGGTCACTCCGCCGATGAGAAATAATGGACTTCCTTGGTCGTCAGCCCCTCTCTTACCCCAGTATCGATATGTGCTAGTAGTCATGTAAAACAAGCACCGACAGATAGTGGGAGAAGAAAGTAGGTTCGTACTTCTGGCAGGATATTTAAAGCTGACCTATCCGAAAAATGCATGTATTAATTGTCCCTCAATCTATACCCTGATAATATACAGGAAGTCAACTTCCAGAATTTTCAACTTCCAAATTTTTCAATCTATACCCTGGTACTGTATGTGCTAGAAATTGGTAACCTAATCACAAACGATACCGGGGACAGGTCAAGGTCATTTCCACGCCAGGTGTCGCTGCAAACTCTGCATATTCAACGACGGAAGTTCCGTTTCTTGTGTTGCTCGTCCCATTCTTGCCCCAGGATTGGTATGTGCTAGTATTTTGTCAAAACAAGCGCAGACGGATACTGGGAGAAGAAATAGATGATACCGATTATAATGACGCTACAGTCCTGGCGTTGATGTTGGTAACTAATCCGTCATTTGCCCCACTATCGGTATGTGCTAGTCTTGTAACACACAAGCCCACACAGATAATAGGGAAAG
This sequence comes from Notospermus geniculatus, assembly GCA_002633025.1. Lineage (NCBI taxonomy): Eukaryota > Metazoa > Nemertea > Pilidiophora > Heteronemertea > Lineidae > Notospermus > Notospermus geniculatus. The sequence continues at coordinate 11,280 of NMRB01003740.1, read as the reverse complement.
AGCAGAACATTCGACGAAAAAATACTTAAAGCTGACCTATCATAAACTTCAATGCTACGGATGAACGGTGGCTCAACCTAGGCCCCGGTGCTGTATGTGCTAGGACTTAGTAACCTTACCGCATACAGTATCGGGGACAGGTCAAGGTCACTCAGATTCTTGACATTCCGAAAAACGTTGTCACTCCCTTCGCAAAAACTGGTAAACTATGGTGCTAACTGTTGGAACCGCCAGCATCACAATTTACCCCGTATTGCGAAAATTTTTATCGCAGTCTCACAGCTGCTGGGACGTTCTGACTACCTCCTCGATTAGGCCTAATCTAAGCGTACTAGCCGCTAAAGTTAGCTCAAAATGCAAGGGACCACCAAAAAATGTCCCTAAAATGACAGTATAAGACAGTACAAGACAGTATAATTCCTCCAAGACAGTATAATTCCTCCAAGTCAGTATAAGTCCTTTAGTCCTACTCCTCAGGGTCGGATCCAGGGGGGGGCGTGGGGGGCGTACGCCCCCCCCCTATTTTTGGCAGACCAGTGATTTTTTTTAGCAAGAAAAATTCAGTCACATAAAAATTTGAGTTTTTTGCTCTCAGATGCCAGGAAAATGCATCTAAAAGCACTTAAATTGTCAATTTTTTCTGGGGGAGGACCCCCAGACCCCCCCTTTTGGGCTCCGCGGTCCCGGTTCTCACCACCTCCGTCGAGCTACGCCCCCCCTTTCTGTCGACTCTGGATCCGACCCTGCTCCTGATTCTGAACCTACGGCGAACGGTTTCACTGATTTGAGGCCTACTTACATAAAAGCAAGAAATACGAATAAGTTCGCTGCCAAATACGATTAGGGCACGAAGCCCTGATAGGTACGACAAATGCTGACTTCCTAGCCAGATCGCAGGATTGCAACTGATGGTCAACATCCATACACGGACATATATAGTCTGTCTCCTCACAGTTAGTTATACCAAGCTGTGTTTTGGCTCTGAGACAGTTTGTTTGTTTGGCCCTTGGTGTCAGATGTGATTCGGCTAAGCTGTCAATACACGTGAGTTAATCAGCTCGGACTAATTAACTATTTCTAATTAAGACCAGATGCTAATTATTTGTTATTCCTGAACGCTCTGTGGCGTCTTGTTGATGACCATGGACGAAATGTGTCGGACAAACTCCTACCGACCAAAAAGTAGGACTTAGAAGTAAAAAGAATAAGGCCTACAAATAAGGAGTAGTTCCCTGGGCCTAACTCTAACCTTGGAGGAATTATAATTCCTCCAAGCTCTAACCTAACTCGACTTTTGATACAGTCCCAAAGCGCTGACATGATGTATGATTAGGCCTAAACTACGGGCAATAATAACGCCATAAGATGGAAAAACGTGTGCAAATGTGACTAACCTTTTAAAGTTTTCTTGCCAAGTGGCTGCCAAGATGAGGGAGCCATGAGGGAGAGCTCGTGGGTTCGAATCGCTCAAAGTACAGCATCCAACACGGTCACTAACCCAGGAAAATCCGATCTTGTTGTCCTTGAGACTTCGGGTTCGACTGACCCCAAGAACTCTTCGGTCAGTTTATATACCCCTTCTGACACTGACTGAGTCCAGCTTTTACAAACACACTCAAAAACTTTCACTTTGGCAACCAAACAACATGTGTTTGCTACAGTTTTCCCAGAGTGGATGTCACATGCCTGCCATCTGTGCTTATATTTTTGGTCACTTACCGCTAATTATCTAGCCTAATTAGTAGAATCTTGAGTTGACCGTTAAATAGATGAGTGATTCTATTAATCGTTCATGTTAATTAGATGAGTGAGTCTATTAATCGTTCTTGTTAATTACATGAGGGACTCCTTGTTGTGACGTAAGCTTAGGTTCTTGTTGGTCCTAATATTTGACACGTAGACTCTTTTCATCTCATCAACAAATTGAGTTGCCACAATTTTTAATCACTACTCAAAAGTATTCCTGCGCCAGAAGATACTCCGACTTTTAAAGTTTTCTCTGAGTGAAAATTGTGAATAGAACAAGGAATGGGTCTAATGTTGCGGAATAATGACGTGGATGGAAGTTTCTGATAGCCTGGCGATTTAATACGTCTCGTCATTGACTTCTCCTTTGGCTTCCGACATTTGGGGCCGTATTCTGGAAGCTTCCTTAAGTCTAAGATTTAGCTTTACCTTTGTTTTTGCCTTTAGCTATTGTTAGCTTAAAGTGGACCTTAGAGTTAAAGGAGGGTTCTAGAATACGGGCCATATATGTCTGGTTTTTCTGCCTTTCCTATCCTTATATGGTAGGAAAAGTCTTGTGTCATCTGCCCTCACGTTTGAGCAGACAATACGTTATTTTTTGTACCCAAAATTGAAAATGCAATATATAATCTGGTGAATTCGCAGTATGAACATTATGAAAAATAATGTTGTCGTAAAGTTAACGTTTATCGTTTGATTTCTTATAAAGCAAATGGCTCGCGGGGTTTGTTTTGATTTTTGATGGTACCTCCCATAGAGAGTGAATCTAGCCTCCAGGCAAAGCCGCACTCCAGTCAGAGGCAAAACCTGTGCAAATAACGTGCACCTGAGGACGAGGTTCATTAAAAATTTGCTAAAATGGATTAATGACATTTTCAAATTCAGTCAGTCAAAATGTACATTTTGTACTGTTCACATTGATTTCGAAGCGGCAGATTTTGCAGAATGCGCCTCCGAAGTTTGGCTGTCTAATGCATTTCCCATTAAATTCAAATCCTTCTTTCGCCTTTTTCTCAAAATCGCGCTTGATATCGAGGACCAATTACTGTCATGGCGCCACAACAAACCCCGCCAGCCATTGTCCAAGTTATCCACAAAATTGGATATGAATTAAACAATTTTAAGAAACATTCTTCGCGGGGATGGTTGATAGGAACAAAATTTCTTCAAATATTTCTCAATTTGCATCACAGGATGTGAGAATTCTTTGACAGAAGATGTCGTCTGCTGGACGGATCACTAAAAAAATTTATTAGAATATTTTGCTTAGCGTGAATCTTGATTGAATCCTTAGATGTCAAGCTGAGGGCCATCTTATTTTCTCATCGCAGATGATGATCCCTTGCTTTCACAGCAGACAGATCTCGCCACCAGAGGTCTCTCCATTCAATTTCGTGCCGCGATGGTGGCGCCTCCAGTGGCGATGAGTGTTGGGAACAGCGGTCAATGTTGTCGCCCAACTGAGGCCTTTCCTTCCTTGTTCAACATCTCCCCTCCCCCCGCAACAATACTGTTTTCTCGTTGTAGGATTTGCGGGATTCAGTTGTTATTGTGCTTGTTCACATTCACCGTTTTTTTGAAAAATCTCGTCTTTGCCCGTAGTCTCCTACACTCGTCCCCAGTGGCCTCGAGCTTAATACTAGTTCTACGCTCTCAACCACTGGCACAGATGGGACCTAATCATGTTTCTGAACGCTAGATGGCGCAAACTGGCATCATCCAATCAGCCACCAGTATTTCACGCAACTATAGGGGAAAACATGAAACATTTTCTTATTGGCTGATCGTTCATTGGCTGGTTGATCGAGCACGTTCGTCAACAACTGGTAGTGACATCTAGTGTTCAGAAATGGACTTTGGCACCAAGTGTTTCAGTGCTTGAGGGTGACAGCATCGAGCGGAGAGGCCGATATATCACTGAATTATTGAGTGTAGTATTCTCCATCCTGAGAATATCAGGGGTTCTTACTGCTCGCTCCTTTCGTCACCGCAGACAACGTTTGTGTGCGGTGACGAAGGGAGCGAGCACTAAGAACCCCTGATGTTCTCAGGATGGTAGCCTAGTCTCGGTCATCAGCCGATGTTGCGAAGTTGGGGAATCGCAGCACTAATCTCACACCCAGAGTTCATGCTGGAAAGGGCTAGACCGGTACTACTTTTGCACAATGCAAATGCATTGTTCAAGGCGGATGAATTTCTGACCGTTGCACAGCCAATTGCGTAGGGACCTGCAGACAACAGGAAAACTTGCCAAGTTTGCTGCGGGCTGAACGTTTCGCATATTCTTGTTATCAGGGTGCTGCGGGCTGAACGTTTCGCATATTCTTGTTATCAGGGTAGGCCTATATTATCATGATTGTAGGGATGGTAAGTAACAAAAAAGGCAATATTTTTTGGAGAACAGACTGCATTCGGCGTTTTATGGGAAAAGTGAAAACATACAGCTAAATTCGATTATCAGATCCATGTATCGTAAACAAGGTCAAGGTCGAGGTTGTCAATGTACCGGAACCGGAAGTGGTGTCATCATGTCACGACGTATCCATCCATGCAATCTGACCAACCATAACAAAAATCTGTCACTACTATTGCATTGTCTTCATCGCCCTCGCCCTCGACATACGCTGGAAAGGAATAGATGTAACATTGAGAAATCCGCGTGACTTTTTTCCCGACAGGGCGGCGCTGAGAACGGTTGTATCGAAGGCGTTTAAAAAATACAGCAACCGCGCGTCACGACTATTAGGTAAGTGTTAATTGCAATCACCCAGAGGTACAATTTGGTGGACTACGAAAAACATTTATATGGCTAACCCCAACCAAAACCTTTCGAGGATGATCTAAACCTAACCCTAACCCCTAAACTCTAATCCCTACACCCTAACCCCTAAAATTCCCTTTGAAAATCCCTTTTGTACAAATGTACCTCTAGCGGATTGCATACACCCCAACCCCTAAAAATCCCTTTTGTATACAGTGCAACACAGACGGAACGTCGAAAAGAGGTACAGTCGCTGACAGCGCATCCAAGTGGCGGTAATTTGCAAGTTCCTCTGACATCAGGGCGAGAGAATAGAGGCGTTACAGCGACCCCATGTAATCGCCCACATTATTGCATGGTGAAGCTTTTTTTTGAAGCACCAGGGCGAGGGGAGAGCGAAGGCTTTTCCTTCCTCGCATCCGTATTCGCGCTACGCGGTACATAAGGTGCCGATGAACGCAGATATGACCAGGGACATGTTGAACAAGCAGCATCTATTACTTACTGCAGCGGCAGTCTTTCCTGAAATCTGAAAAAAGAAATAATGCATTGAAAATCACGGTCATTCAAACCTGTCGTCGTACGTCGAATAAAGCCACACTTTAGGGAGTTTGAGATCAGCGACTTATCACGGATCCTTATACGTATACGGATAGAATTCTGTGCAAAGAGGACAAATTTTGTGTACATTTCGATCCGTATACGTATAAGGATCCGTGATAAGTCGCTGATCTCAAACTCCCTATTAAAGCGAATGGCTCGCGGGGTTTGTTGTGGCGCCATGACAGTTGGTCATCGATATCAAGCACCATTTTGAGAAAAAGGCAGAAGAAGGATTTTAGTTTAATGGGAAATGCATTAGACAGCCAAACTTCGGAGGCGGATTCTGCAAAATCTGCCGCTTCAAAATCAATGAGAACAGTACAGAATGTACATCTTGACCTACTGAATTTGAAAACGTCATTAACCAATTTTAACAAATTTTTAATGGAACCTCGTCCCCAGTGTTTACATTCGCATATTTGCACAGGTGTTGCATATGGCTGGAGCACGGCTTTGCCTGGAGGCTAGATTCACTCTCTATGGAAGGTACCACCAAAAATGTAAACAAACACCGCGAGCCATTCGCTTTAAGTTTCTGCTGAGCTTTTTTTCCCCAAAATTTTGAATCGAGAGCTGAGCGCCTATTACAGCGTTATTACCTCTAAATGCACTGCAGGAGAAAACCGGAGTGTCAGGAGCAAACCTGCGCTATCACACGAAGAGCGAGTCTGACCAGGGCTCAGAGGTCACGTGATCATGGGTTATGGAATGTACTCACCTGATTCACAGCAGACTTCTTTCTTGCCACACTTACGATTTTTTAACCTCTGATCACGGGGACATTTATCTTTTCCTTTTTTCGGCAGGCAAATTCCTCCAGCTTCGGCGCATGTTTTGCCTGTAGAAAAAGAAAACACGTCAAACACACAATAGAGTTCCGTTAGGCCCCGATTACATAGAAGTATACGGTATACGAAAACGCCGGCTAACAAAGGCTTCAAATGGATTCACGACCGTGAAGCCATTGTTAACCGGCGTTTTCGTATACCGTATACTTCTATGTAATAGGGGCCTAGGGGAGAGGGCGATGCTCCACGTGAGGTTCCTCCTGCGAGTCGTTATCAATAGGCAATTCACCATATGATTGTTGGTTTTCATTTTGGCGACTAGTGACACACAGAAGACTGCCTACTCTATAGTTTCCTATCCAAAAAATAGAGCACAAAAGGCGACACACAAAATGATATAATAAAAGGAGGCGGTCGTCCAGAAATTTCGTAAATTTTCGACCCCAATCGGGGTCTTTTTCAGGCTGGCACTTTCAAGTCGAGCTACCAGAATTGAAAGTGCCAGCCTGAAGAAGACCCCGGTTGGGGTCAAAAATTTGCGAAATTTCTAGAGGACGACTCCTTTTTAAAATCGTATAGTTTTCTATGGGTGAGTTGCCCACAGAGAGCCACCTCTGCGAGAAAAATCTCACGTGGAGTAGCGTCTTGTATCTGGAGGGGAGGCGAGGGCGGGGGACTCTTAAGCGGGTGATCCACTGTTGCGATTTTGGCTTGAGACGGGGTTGCGTCCCCTTGCGATTACCTTATATGGACTTCCGATTGCCATAAGGTAACCGCAAGGGAACGCAACCCCGTCTCAAGCTAAGATCGCGACAGTGGATTCGCCGCTTTAGGACTGCTGTCGGGGGACGGTACAGGTATATCACTGAACGGAAACAGACCTAAATTTCATTCAGATGCATTATAAACTACTTACCTTTTGGTTTTTTTCCCGCCGCAAAGGCAACGAACACGCAGACTATGAGCAAGGCGAAGAGGACGGCACTCTTCATCTGAAATTATAAATTGTCAATGGGTATACAAAGCCAATGGGTACAAAGCCATCTGCTACGAATATCTCCCAGAATCTAATGTTTCCGGCTCAGCCACCATTCTCGGAGATAGTTTTCCCGCGCCAGTTGGCTCCCTATGGGCAGTTCTGCTGTTAAAAAATTACCGGCAGCTGTTTGTGTCATTGGTCTGAGCGGAAGTCGTCAGGGAACCAACATACTGATGAATCGTCCAAGAGCCAACTCGGCGAAAAACTCTTAGTCTGGATGCAAAACCCCGAAAAGGTGCGTAACCCCTTTTTCTCTGATAACACCAGTTACCGGGTTTGCGTCTAGACTATCTCACGTGGTGGAGCGCACGGTCCACTTTGTAGATCCGATGTCGAAGACTTGGGGCGGTGTCTTCCAGATGCGCGGTCTATAGGGGGCTAAAATCTGCTACGATGTTGAAAGGGCTGCGAACCTCGTCCCCCGGGAGAGTGAGCACTTGGTGGAAAGAAAAACCGCGCAAAATACGAGATTGAATTCGGAGTCAATGTCCGGTCATTCGGTATTCCTAATCATTGCTACGATCTATGCAAGATGACCACTGGTGTCCTCCGCATGACCCGAAATCCATTTGGTGGATGCAAAAGGTAGAGACGTTGGAGAGATGAAAATTCCTACCGTAGAGTTTGACGATCCCTCTCTGGTTAAAGAGTCATCATCTCCACTAATTATAAGCTCAGGTCCCCTTATCAGACTGGTTAATTTCTAATTAATTCATTTGCGGCAAACACGCGAGGTGAAGATTAGGGGGGCCTACTTTATCGTCACGTTTGTTATCGAATTTTCGAAAACCGCGATGTGACCATTTATCATTTGTTATCTCGACGATCTGTCGTAAACATTCGGTATCGGGACAGTTCCCCCTTCCCCCGGCAAATCTTTCAAAACAAACCCGAAATCTTTACTTCATATTTTTAATCACGTGTGAATGAAGATTTTGATGGTTCGAAACACGCCATAATTGAGATAAAACCAGTAGCCTATCTCGTTGCGTGCGAGATAAGACGAGACATTTCGTGATGTCTTCACTTCCAAACAGATGACGACTTGAAAGCGTGGTGGTCTGAAAATCCTATCTTGTGCTCTGTCCGTCACGTATCAGCTGGTAGCCGTTTCACACGCAATGAAACAATTAGCCAAAAAGATAAGCCTTGTTTCTCAAGTCTTAAAGCCAAAGCGAAAGATTCGCGGCGTTCAGTGTGTGAGAAGCAACCAACCAAGGTAAGATCCGTTTTCTGCACGTGCGAGTATTTTGTTTGACTCTTTCTGTTTCTGTCCAATGAGCTTGTTCGATTCTCCCGCAAAAGGACGAAGTCCCATGAAACGACCTTGGTGATTCGCCAAATCACAAGCGTGAGCCACGGGCAGAATTTCCTCTCTTCCATCATTGGTTGAATTGGGATAGTCGTTTGTTCCTAATTTTCGTCACAAAGTCTGATTTATTTATTTCCAGATGAGGAGAATCCTTTGCCTTGGCCTTTTGATGGTGGTCACCTTGACGGTACTGTCTACTGTAACAGGTAAGCAACACTAGCGTGTTTTATGAGATTGTCCCGCGGGTTTTTTCCTCTGGCGTCACGAATGACCATGCAACGTCATGACAAAGAAAGTACATTACGAACCTGCTCGAAAACAGTGCTATTTCTTTCTTTGTATGCTCGAAAACAACCGTG